>JASPKZ010008096.1:205000-487500 GCA_030220185.1 Diploptera punctata | reverse complement strand
ATTCTATACTTGTTAAACATTTTCTTTCAAAGTTTTGACAGGTTTTGAAAAAGTTGATCACTCAACAATGTAAAGAATTTACGAAACTCTTCTAGAGTTTGTATTGAATTCAATATCTAAACAATCAGTTAACAGTGTATTAACAACATTAATAGATAATCAAATTAACTATAGGTAGAAGAAGAAGTAAACAGAGAATGCTACATAAAACAAGGAGAGATAGAATAAGGACTGACAAAATCAGGGAGACATTAAGCGTAGAAAAATTAAAAACAGACGTAGAAAAAAATATACTAAAATGGTTTGAACATTTAAAAAAAAACAGAAAAGGAAATACTGTCACAAAGACTGTTAAAGCTCAAGTTACTAGGAAAATGACCATGAGGTAGATCACGAGAAAGATGGATTAACCAAGTGAAGAAAAGTCTACAAGAGAGAGGATACGACTGGGAACAACTAAAAAAGAAGCAAAGCATGTGAAGATAGAGATGGTTGGAGGTGTATTTGGAATCGATCTTCCGAAAGGAGGATACGATAAGAGGATGATCAATAAACAGAGTGGAAATTACAAAGAAATAAACGTTATCTCAGTCAGAACATAAATGTATTAAGTCGACTTTTCAATCTCCTTATGTGAGATCATTTTCAATACATAGTTGTTTATAAACGTATGATACATAGTTACCATCACCAAGTCAATTTTAGTTTTTTTTATATACAAAATTAAATGAATAAATTTAAAATTCGAATTTATAATTAAAACTATTTTAGCAAGGAATCATATGTTCCACACCATTCATTTAAATCTTTTTGTTTATTTAATACTGTATTTTGTTCTTTTTTATATAGGCCATTTCTGCAATTAATTTTTTTGGTAATTATTTTCTTTGTGTAACATTTTTATGTCATTCCATTTCATTTTATGATTTTGATTAATTATATGTTCGCTGATTATATGTGGACTTGCTCAGATGGTGATGTTTTGGATACTATTTTGGAGGTTCTAGATGAAATCTCGGGACTGCCTAAAGTGACTGGCAAGTAAAAGTGATCCCAATAAAGGCCTAAGGGTAACTTGGAGTAGTAGGAGGTTAAGATTCCCATCTTCCTAGACAATCGGCATGAGATTTCGATTTGGTTATCAGACCTGCGTTGTCCCGCGCCGTAGCCGAGTGGTTAAGGCAAGAAGCCTTGGTGCAGAACTACGGGATTTACGCTGGTTCGAGTCTCCATGGGAGAAGAAATTTTCTCATGTAATTTCGGCCAGTATGGAACCGGTGCCCACCCAGCATCGTGAGGCATTTGGCTAGCTACAATAAGTAGCGACTCCAGGTTGAGAAGACCAGCTATAACAGCTGGAGAACGCAACATGCTCACTATATGTCACCCCTACACTGCTAGATGATCGTCTACCTCTGTGTTTAACACATGTGGATGTGCGGCCAGCATCCGGCTGGTAGGCCAAGAGCCTTCTAGGCCTGTCGCGTTTGGAGTTTTTTTTACCAGACCTACGCATCGGCCGCATTTACATCCAGAACCAATTGTCATCGAGAGAATTTCAATAAATGAATTTATTAACTGAATTCCTAATTAATGACAAAATAAATAAATTTAATCTACTGTGTGGCACTATTAAAAGAACCCTTAAAAATACAAGAAAAGAAACAAAAATTAAATTTTATAAAGTAATGGCTGTTCCTGTATTGATGTATGGATCAGAATGTTGGACGATCACTAAAAGACAAGAACAAAGATTGGAAGCAGCTGTGATGCGATTTTTAATAAATATTGCAGGATATGCTCTGCTGGATAAGAAAAGAAATGAAGATATAAGAAAGGAACTAAATATTTTCAAACTTACAGACCGAATAATTAAACATAGGAACGACTGGAAAGAACATATTGATAGAATGCCAGAAGGATATTTCCAAAATTATTGCTAAATTATAAACCGCGCGGAAGGAGAAATGTTGGTCGCCTACACAGAAGATGGTCTGAACAATTTTAACAATTCTAGCTTTTATGAAACCGGAACGAGCCAACAGGCTTAATCCCTGGAAGATGATGATGAATTCCTAACTTAGAGAGTCAATCTGGTACTCATTTATTTCTCTTACAGGCTGAGTCGATCGCAGTGTCAGTGACGCCAGAAGGTTTAGGGCACGTCGTTAATAATCAAACACAGATGTCGTGTAATATTTCACAATCACTTCATTTAATTCTACAAACAATCTAACAGTTTGTTCACAATTTGCAATAACAATCTTGATTTAAAGTTTATTTCGCATATAATTATGTAACAGTTTCTGATGAGTACTCTCACTACGATTTGTCCTATCTTGACACTTCGCTTGTAGCTGCCGAAACACAACTGACTCACTTCCGACTTTCTTCTTCTTCAGGCTCTACGACTTCCAGTGGAATGTCTTGGCCTTCTCAACCAGTTTACGCCACTTCTTCCTATCTTGTGCAGTAGATTTCAAATCAAAAATCCCCATCTCTCTCAAATCTTCAATTACGTCATCTTCCCATCGATCCTTGGGTCTTCCCCTTGGTCTTGTTCCCTGTGGCTTCCAATTTAAAATATCATTCGGCAATCTTCCCTTTGGCACTCTTAGTGTATGTCCAAACCATTGTAATCTTTTGGATCACTTCCGACTTTAGCGGTAGATTATATAGAGAGGGAGACGGACATTTTTCAGTCTCTAATGGAGATTGTTCCAGTCATCGATCTTCACGAAAGGGATAAGATGTTCGTAGAGATCTCTGGAATGAGAGTCCAGACATTTCTATGGTCTGCGCGGGTCTTTTGACTCGCGAGATGGTGGCTCGCAAATCTATTTCAACCAATGCGAGACCACAGTTTTCGCCTTCGCCCGCGAAATTCAAATGTCGTTATTACGATGCGTCACAATATACAATAGTATATTACGACGCGAGGTTGGGAAGTGGTTTTTAGAGAAGCGAGGAAAATGTTTAAAAACCGAGCGATAGCGAGGTTTTAATTTCCGAGATTCTGTAAAACGCTTCACAAACGCGCGTTGTACATTATTTTTTGCGCGATGGTGTTTTCAAAATAGTAAATAATAGTAAAATAATATCTTTGTTGGAAATACTAGCGTTCATTATAAACAACTGACTAACGTTAACAGTGTGGACAGTGTTTATTAGTCGAGACTACAGCAGGCTATGACACCAACAAGTTATAAAATGGCGGCAAGTACGTATTTATTGTTTTATATTGTTTCAAATAAATTTCAGTTCATTTAAAATGCAGTGATTTGTTTCGTATAATGTATATTAATACTATCTTTTGGATATATTTTTGTATACACATTGTACTTAGTCCATCCCTAATAATTATGCTTTCCACACCGGTGAAGGATGATGATGATAATGATAAGGATGATGATGATGGCATATAAGTACATAAAGGACAGTGGTTTTACTTTCCTCACGAGGTTTGTAATATGTAATATTACAGTATAGTTACTTAGGTTGGCAACTGCGAAATGTATGAAGTTCAACTTTCAATCATGGTCGCCATTGCTGTAAGTACGACAAAACGCACTATCACACAAAAAAATAAATTTTAGACATATAGAGCTTCACACAGCAGAGATATAAAAATCTCTGGTAATTTGCAATGAAGGCAGATTTTATTATATTTTGATCCAATATGGCTTATTTTTTTTCACAAAATTTGCTATTTTAATCACATTGTTTAATTTGCAGTTAGTCTCCAATAGTGTCTTATTGCATACGTGGTTTGTATAACCTGGTGGATTTTTTTCTAATGGAAGTAGCAGTCCATTAATTACATATCTGAATTTGTTGAAGTTGTCAAATAGAAACTGTGGATTCTAATTGTTGTATGGTATCATATGAAATTTCAAAGTTTCTAAGTAAATAAGATAGTTGCAGACAGGTTTGTAACTTAGGTTAGTTTCATCCCGGTCTTTGCCTTTCTACCTCTTTGACTGCGGTGACAAAGCTAAATGAGCAGCAAATGGAGCGTTAATAACAAACATTAAAGTACCCCACGTGTAACTTAGTTACTTACTTGTACCATACAAAGTTTTCCATTGTGGAAAGTGCGGAATTGTACTTTGCCCTCCTACTTACACAAGAGAAGGATCGTTTGCAGTAGGGTGAAACAGAATTCCACAACTAAAACCATATTAGGGCACCTTTTACGAGGGCGGATCGGAAAGTAACGCACAATAATTTTTTTCTGCCTTGGTATTGCAGCTAGAATGTTGAAATTTCACAGAGATATAGTTTGAAGTTTTCACTACAGATGGTATTTTTTTCTCAGGTGCACCTCTTGCGAGAGAAGCTTGAACTATGCAACAAAGATGGCGCGCATGCTACAGTCGTCCACCTGTGAGGAACAGAGAAGTGTTGTTCGATTTTTGTGGGCCAAAGGGCATAAACCCAGTGAAATTCACAGGGACATGCGTGGCGTGTATGGGGATGATTGTATGGACCGTAGCAATGTCTCCAGGTGGTGCACATTCTTCCAAGAGGGACGCGTGAACCTTAGTGATTCGCCACGTGATTCGCCTTAGTGATTCCTGGCCGGCAAACGCTTTGAGACAGATGTGGAAGTGAAATCAGCAGTGCGCAGATGGCTACACTCCAACCAAACGGACTTCTACGAACAGGGCATATTGAAACTGGTAACACGATGGGAAAAATGTGTTGAGAAAGTTGGTGACTATGTCGAAAAGTAGGTAAAAGATGTAAGTTCATTTGTGATTTTTTTCCTTTTTTTTACTATTAAACTTAAAAAAAAATTATTGTGCGTTACTTTCCGATCCGCCCTGTGGACGACTATAGCATGCGCGCCATCTTTGTTGCATAGTTCAAGCTTCTCTCGCAAGAGGTGCACCTGAGAAAAAAATACCATCTGTAGTGAAAACTTCAAACTATATCTCTGTGAAATTTCAACATTCTAGCTGCAATACCAAGGCAGAAAAAAATTATTGTCCGTTACTTTCCGATCCGCCCTCGTACATATTGAAAGTAATGAGATACGAGAAATACAAGAATACAAGAAGAGATACTAGATTGAAGCTTTATGAAACATTGGCAGTACCTGCATTACTTTATGGGCGTGAAACTTGGGCAATGACCAAAAAATTGCAAAGTAGAATACAAAGCGTACAAATGAACATGAACTTCCTTAGAAGGACAAAAGGCTGCACAAGATTGGATTGCATAAAGAATGAAGGTATAAGAACAGAGTAAAATATGTATTCATCATCATCCGGTATCATTGCAGCTGCCACCGTCTTCCGGAAACCAAACGCCATTCCTCTCTGTTCATCTATTGATCTTCCTCCAATACTTTGATAATCATAGCTGCTTGTACCCCTTCTATCCAAGTTTTCTTCGGTCTTCCTCTCTTCCTCCTTTCTAGTGGGATTCATTCCATAACAATTTTAGGCAATCTTTGCTCTGGCATTCTTTAGACATGGCCATACCACTGTAATCTTTTCTTTTCTATAATGTCTATGATGTCCGGCTCCTCTTGTACACCCATAATTTCCCTTATTTCTTTATTTCGTATTTTATCCATTCTAGATTTTCCAGCTGATCTTCTTAAAACATCCATTTCTGTACTTAAAATTCGTTTCATTTCCCTGGTAGGAATTTGCCAGACTTCGGCACCATATGTTAAAATGCTCTGAATTATGGTTTGATATATTTGTAATTTTCTATTTTTTGTAAAATTGTTGCTCCACCTAACAGAATTTAAAGCATTTATTGCTTGTTTTGTTTGTGCGATTCTATTTTTAATTTCCGCTACGTTATCGCCTGAATGGTCTAATTTTGTTCCTAAATAAATGCATTCAATACTAGGTTTTAGTTCTTCTCCATTGTTGAAATTTATATTTTCCATTTCTTCTCCAATACACAGATATTTAGTTTTCTCAACGTAAAATATAGGCCTATGCTCATTAATGATAAAATCAAAGAATATAGAGATAAATGGTTTAGCCCGTGAAGTGAAGAAGAAGAAGAAGTACGAGAAAAAACTAAAAAAAACTAAACTTCACGGCGCCACAGGTCTAGAAAGCCCTTAGCCTAAAATCCGGCTGCTGGCCTCACATTTATATGTGCTAATCACAGAAGTACATGATCATCCAGCCAGAGTAGGGTCACAAGTGGTCAACGATGTCCGGTTTCCCAGCCGTTATAACTGGTTTTCTTAACCTGAAGCCGCTACTTATTGTAGCTACCCAAATGCCTCATACGGTCCCACACTGGCCGAAATTCCATGAGAAAATTTCTTCCTCCATGGAGACTCGAACCAGCGGAAGTCCCGTAGCTCTGCGCCAAGGCATCTTGCCTTAACCACTCGGCTACGGTACGGGAAGATATACGAGTAGGCCCTATATGAGAATAAAATCCTTAGAAAAAAAATTGGACCAAAATATGGCGAATGGAACAAAATATATAACAGTGAGCTGCATCTTTTATGATAAACCTGATAAAATAAATGTACGTAGCCTGTGTGTCATACACTGTGATGGACAGGACATAGGCTATGGGGGGAATGAAATAGGAAAATTCTATTAGTTAGCGCTCAGTAGATAGACCCAGAATAAGATGGAAGAATGACATTAACCGTGATTTGGGAGGGGTGAATTATACGGGGAATGATTTGAAAATATTGACTTCAGATAGGGATGCATGGAGAGCTAATGGCCGGGCGATTATAAACCTCCGAGTTCGATGGTGTTAGTGAGTTAGTTAATAAAATAATGCGACACGTCTAACAAGTCCTTTACCTAAATGCGGCTGCTGCACTCATATCCACATGCGCACTTTCAAATGTGGATACTAATACAGCCAGTATAAGGGTGACGTGTCCATAGCACATCGGGACTCGTAGTCGTTATATCCGTTTTCCTCGACTTGGACCCACTACTTGTAGCTACCCAAAATTCCTCAAGATCCTACATGGGCACCGGCGACCACTAGTGAGCAAGTTTTATATTATTTACACATTTTTAGTCGTTATTAGTTAAGCATATTTAATATTAGCATTTGATTTTATAAATCTGTGTTCTAATTTATTTTATTTATAATCCTATAGAGGGAAGAGAAGCTATGCTAGTTTTAATTCTACAGATGAATTAATGATTTTAACATAAATATGATAATTTCAAGTGATACCGTACACATTATTTTGATAATCTGATCTTTAGTTTCACCAACATTGGCTAGAATTTCACATACTAAAGCGCTCTCTCTCTCTCTCTCTCTCTCTCTCTATATATGTATATATATATATCTATATCTTCTTCTTCTTCCTTCCAAGTATTAGGCCAAGGCCTGTTACGATCCTATAGAAAGTTTTCCCTCCAGCGTTTCATAGGACGGCCCAGTGATCTTCGTCCTCTTGGTATATAATTATAAACAGCTTTGGGGATCCGATTTGAACTCATTCTTTCAAGATGGTGTTTCCAATTTAGTTGGTACTGTTTAATATATTCCAAAATTGGCGTAGTCTTCGATTCTTTTAAGATATCGGTGTTCCTTTTCCGATCCCATCTGGTGTAACCCGCTGTTCTGCGCATATATATATATATATATATATATATATATATATATATAGCATATAATATAGAATATAGAATATATAGTAATTCTGCCCGGGAGCAGGTCTTTCACTGCATCATCGCATTTTCATGCCATGCTTTGGCAGCCTTACTAGGGAATTATAGTGTATGGTAGCTTTCCGTTGCTTTCCACACCGGTGAAGGATGATGATAATAATGGTAAGGATGATGTGATGGCCGGATGGTTTTCGGAGACCGTTGGGCCCTAAGCTTCCTGCCTTACAGGTGAGGAAAAACCCCAAAAAAACCTCACCCAGGAGCCTGCCCCGATCGGAATCGTACCCGGGCTCGCTGCGTGAAAAGGCAGCACGCTACCTCGAGACCACAGCGGTGGATGGATATATAAAATATATCCATCCATAGTAATTCTGCCCGAAGGCAGGTTCTTCACTGTAATCATAGCATTTTCAAGCTATGCTTGCAGCTTTACTAGGAAATTGTAGGTGTGGTAGCTTCCCGTTGCTTTCCACACCGGTGAAGGATGATGATGATAATGATAAGGATGATGATGATAATTATAAGGATGATGATGGCCATATGATTTTGGGGACCGTCTGGGCCTTAAAGTTTTCCTGACATTTGTCTTACAGGTGAGGAAAAACCCCGATAAAAACTTCACCCAGAAAAACTGCTCCGACCGGGGATCGAACCCGGGCCCGCTGCGTGACAAGGCAGCATGCTATCTAGAGACCACAGCGGTGGATATATTTTTTTTTCTCTTCTCAAAAGACAAGTGTGGGTTTAAATAAAAAAATATTATTTAATATTGTTTACAACTTTACTTAAAAACAGGTAATTTAATTTACGTATTCTATCATACAAAATACTGTTATTAAAAGTATGTAGATGGTAAAAATAGATCTATCATACAGCATTTAAAATACTGGAATCCAAATTAAGATTCTACACTACAATGGCATAACCCAATGTTGAGCCATACTGTAGCCTCTCTTTTGTTAGAGTTAATAGACCAAGTTAGTTTAGTTATTCTTATTTGGCCATAAATGTCATGAATTCTATGCGGTCAACATACCGACCAAATGAGACATCTAGCAGGCAACTGAGGTATTACCAGGATGGTTAGGTCGGTAAATTTTGCTTAGAGGCATTTTCATTCAGGCTTAAGGATCTTTTACGAGCTTCAAAATTTTCAGACTCAAAACCCATCCTAAAAAAAAAATAATTTTACCTCGAACATGGTTTGAACCCGCGACCCTGGGGACAAGAGGCAATGAGCATAACCACTAGTTCACCGCGGCGGACGAAATTAAAGTTAGAGAACTGTAATTGTATAAATATTCACATTTAAAAATAAATAAAACTCTAAAATTGCATTGAAGTATATGAAATAAACACGTGATAAATCGCTGTATTTTTTTTCTAGTTATTGACTCTTTATTCATAAATTAAAAATTTGTACTATACCTTTTCCGCTCTTAGAGTGATCCTAACATCAACAAATGCCAATTGTATCCTTCTGCCATTCGCGCCACAGTTACCGTCACTTTTGACAGCAAATAACACAGCAACTGAAGACTCGACACTTCCAGCCATTTTGTTTCATGAGAATCGACTGAAGCATGACTTAAACAGTCATGTCATATGTAATAAACTATTTTAAGTTGTAATTATTGATATGGTTTAATTTAGAATAACAAGTATATTCAGAGGACATATTTTTAATTTAATGAAGGGAACTATCTTTTCACGTACGTCGATGTCCACATCCAATGAAAAGCGAGCAGGTCACATGGTTTTGTTTTGACGAGATCACTTTAAGAGCGGACAGCCTTTAGTTACTTTTATAGCGCTAAGGCTATATCTGTCTAGTAATTCTGCCCGAGGGCACGTCTTTCACTGCAATCATAGCATTTTCAGGCTATGCTTTTCAGCTTTACTAGGGAATTATAGGTGTGGTAGTTTCCCGTTGTTTTCTACACCGGTGAAGGTTGATGATGATGATGATGATAACGATAAGGATGATGATGATGGATAATCGCCGGATGATTCTCGGGGCCTAGCTTCATGACATTTGTCTTACAGGTGAGGTAAAACCCCGGAAAAAAACTCAACTCAGGAGCCTGTCCCGACCGGGAATAAAACTCTTGCCCGCTGCGTGTCAAGGCAGCACGCTACCTCGAGACCACACCGGTGTACTAGTAAGGATATATAAGATAGTCATTTGGTATAGGAATGGTAACGCAGGGACTGAACTTTGTTAGTTTGATAATGGAAGCAATGCTTCTTACTTGATCACAATAAGAGGTGTGAAGGGTTTAAAGAAGATAAGATCGGATTTACGAGAATCGGAAATGTGAACATGTGTTGTGTGGCTGAAATTTATAAGTTGATTAAATTTGACGGGGAAGAGATGTGCGAATAGAGTTGATTAGCGAGTGCTGATCCCCTCTTTTGTGTCTTGCTTCAATGGTCAGTCGTGCTATATGAGGGTGTGGCAGCAATTTCATCCGATATACTGTACTAATAAGATCACCTTTGTGTAAATAATCTTTATTATCTAAACGCGAAAAAAATATCAGTTGTACAATAGGATAAAAGTTAATATTGAAATGCCCTATCAATCTTCTTGACAATTTTGCGAGTTTATCCTGGATGAATTACCAGTACTTCGTAGAATAGTTCAGTGATGGGACGAATCTTTTTTATTCATTTTAGAAAACAAGATAGCAAAATTGTTTTGGACGATGAAATTTTAGGACGAGTAAATGAATTGAATTATTTAGGTTAGTTAACATTTCAACATGAAGCTGATATATCAAAGAAAATCACAAATTTCACAAAAACAAGGGGAATATAAACAGTATGATGAAACCATCTTTAGTACAGAAGAACACAAGATTACGGCTTTATAAGGTTCTCGCAAGACCAGTATTAAGATATGGTAGTGAAGCATGGACAATATGAAGAAGTGATAAAAGTCGAATAGCAGGATGCGATTTATGCGCCGTACAGCAGGCTATACAAAGTGGGACCATAAAAGAACTATGGAAGAGTTGGATGTAGAACCCATTCTTCACCATATACAAAACTATCAGAACAACTGGAAAGCCCATCTTCAACGAATGCCGTCTCATAGAATTCCAAAAGCCACGCTTCGTTACTGCCCCCGAGGCAAAAGATCGCTGGGACGTCCAAAAAAGCGCTGAATGGAAAACTCCTCTTTGAGACCGTAACAGGCCACACGGCCTAATACTTGCTTGGATGATGATGATTAGGAAACAAGATAAGAATAAACTGAAATTCAAGAATAACTTCGAGTCGCCAAGTACTGTTGAAGAAAGAAGAGAAAAAAATTATCAACAGACATAACCATCCCATTCTTGGTCTATCAAGTGGACGTTTTCCCTCTGGTTTTCCTACAAGAAGCTTCTATATCTCTCTTTCATTCCCCTTTCGTGCCATATGTCTTGCCCATCGCAGTCTACTAGACTTAACTGTTCTTATTATATCTGGTTTCCTATAAAGATCATGTAGTTCACTGTTAAGTAAAGGCAGGCCGTTCTTAAAGTGATTCTTATAAAAAAATGTGACCTGCTCGCTTTTCATTGGTTATGGACACCGAAGTACATTGTAGAAGCAGTAAGTATGAACCGAAAGTGCATTTTTCGGCTCATTACTGCAGCGTCGTTCTCCTCCCTAGACTGGGATATTCATGAACCATGCCAATATTCCTTTCTCCTTGCATCTACCCCCACTCTCCCTATTTACCCCTCCTGCTGCGCTGTGTCTACGGCGCATCTCCCCTCTACCTCGGAACCTTCATATACGTGGTGCACAGGCAGAACGTTATCATTCAAGCAGATCATTCATTCAGCATTCAATGTTTGAATCATCGATCCAGTCCGAGATGGGATTGGAACTCTAATATGGACAAGTTCGTCTGAAGCCGAGAAGCGGCGCAGTTTTAGTTGGTCCTGTAGACCAGGGAAGAAGCCGCCCCTGGCTTGGACTCTAGCATGAGTGTGGTATGTGGTACGATGTGGTTTTTTGTCCTGTAGAAGTACTATCATTTATTTATTTATATTACGTTCTTGAATGATCAAATGTTTATCTTGATTTTGTTTTTACTTCAGACAACTTGTTTGCATTAAATATCATCTTTTATATAATTCCTGTGCTATCTGATTTATGTGCACGTAGCTGTTTAGATATCCTATACGGAAACTCACTCACTTAGGAAATCATTTCCAGCTCCCTTACTTTTGCTGTCTAGCTTTCCTGATTGATAATTATAGTGAAAACCATCATTTTCAGTCACTCTGTGGTTTTGATAACTATTATTAATTTATGTATATATACCTAGGAGAGAAAGATGAATCAATCCTTGCCTTCCATGGGCCCGAGGCAAGTAATTTTGTGATTAATAACCTTGTAGGTAATCAGATCTACTGTAATAGAAGCAACAGCAACAAAACACGATCCCGTACTATGTGGCGAGTAGTGAGGTTGTCCCGCGCCCGCACAAGTACGCGAAAAAGTAGTTCCCTTCATTCAATTAAAAAATATGTCCTCTGAATATACTTGTTATTCTTCGTAAATGAAAATAATAATATATAAAACAGAAAATATTCTGAAATATGCCCAATCAACTTAAGGTACACCGTGTCCACAAATATACTATCATACTTTGTACTACTACTGCGTCGCTTTGGATAATCGTACCTAAATTAAATGGGTGACAATCAAAAGAGAAACTCAAAAAAGTTTTTGCTATACCTCATAGACATTGGATGTGGCCCCCACGAGTGACGCTGCAGACATTCACATTTAACCTGTCTGCTAAATATCCAACAATGAACTCATATCGACCACAAAAAACATGATTAAATTTAGTTTAGTTTCTGTATTGATGTCCATTATTCTCCATTATTAACATGCACAAAACTTTTTCAGTTTATATTTTGTCACCAATTTAATTTAGATACGATTATCCAAAGCGACGTAATAGTAGTTTAAAGTATGATACTATATTTATGGACACGGTGTATGATACATATGGGTAGTTTATTACATATGGATGATGCATTTGAATCATGTTTCTGTCGATTCTCATGAAACAAAATGACAAAGTGTCTAGTTTTCTGTTGCTGTGTCATATCCCTGTCAAAAGTGACAGTACTGTAATTGTGGCGCGAATGGCAGAAGGATACAATTGACATTTGCTGATGTTAGGATCACTCTAAGAGCAGATAAGGTATAATCTTCTCCATTTGCGTGTCTATTAATCTCCCTTTGGTATAAACATTTTTCTAAGGAATTTATTCTGAAATATTATTGCCTCACTCTGATGGTTAACAGTGTATATAAAAGTGGGTGCCGCACGGCAATGCTTGACATGCGGTGTTGTCACGTTTCTCATAGCACTATGTGCGTTTCTTATACAAGGACAGAAGGCATTGATTATTAATGTTATTATTTAATTTTTATATTATTTGGTATTGTTTATCTTTTATAATTAAAATTATATATGTATTTATTAAATAATCTAATTCCAACTTTACATAGCTTGTAAGTGTACATTTAATATTCACACATCATGCTGGAACTATTATTATTATTATTATTATTAACTGTTCGGTCTAAAATATTTTTCCATGGCCGCAATATGTTCAAATCACTTATATATTAAACTAATAAGGAGCTTTTACTGTACATATAACAGCTGCGGGTAAACAAAGCGAGCCACTTGTTAAGTATCATAGTGAGGCGATAATACTATTCATATAATCTCCTCCCTTAAATTAAGAGTCCATTTTTCGCATCCACATAATAACTGAGAGAATGACAGTTTTATATATTTTCAGTTTAAAGTTTATGGAGATAAGTTGGAATAAGAAAAGTGCCTGTAGTGTACGATTGCATGCATTTCCAGAATTGAGCCTATGTTTAATTTCTTTGTGCATCTCATTCCTGTTTGTAATTATTGTTCCTGGGTATTTGAATTCAGCCACTTCTTCAAAATTCTCCTCATTTGTCATTAACTGCAGATTTCCATTATATAATTTATTTCTTTTTGTGAACATATATTTAGTTTTATTGATGTTTGCAAATACAGTGATAAAATAGAGGTGAGGTTGAACATAACCAGGTATTTACTTACGCAACTTAAGACATTTTTAAAGCAATTTATCCCATTACTAGGTGATAGGCCTATTTGTAACATTTATCCCCGGAAAATTACTATCCTGAAACTATGTAAATATAATGTGAAATTTACCACTGTTACATAAGTTTCTACGTTGTAAAATTTTAAATTTCCATACAATAAGTATTTTTTTTTACATATTTAAACACATTAAAAATGTAACGAACCTAAAATCTAACCTAATTCGGCGAACCCCTAATTCACTTACTCTAACCTAGAGTGAATCCCATGAAACGCCTTTTTTTTACGCGGTTAAATATGTACATTTGTGTGTGTTTTACTCGGTTAAATTCGGACAAATTAGTTATTGTCGACGGAGACGCTGTGTTAACGATAGAGCCATGGGCTTATCGCTGGTTATCGCAGGTTAAAATGTGTTATCGCAGTTATTATGTGGATATCACTGGCTCATAGAATAATGTGTTATTTTAAACTATGATTTTTAAAAGTGTTGAGAATAACTTGTAACCAGAGTTGTCATGGCAGAAGTAGTCCCAGTTGTTTTTGCAAATTTACGAATGAAATGAGTTAAAGACAATTAAATTCCGGGGCTAAATATTTTTAATATATCATTTTATAATTAATTTATTGCATTTAAGTGGTGTTTAAGTGGGTAATTAAATATCGTGCTAGGTTCCACGGCGCCAAAACAGAACAGGCCTATCTATAGCCTATTTGAAATAGGCCTAAAATAACTGATAAATTTGCCAATGATATTAAATGAGAGATTGTTTGCTGTATGGAATATTGTAATATGATGAACTTCCAAGATTGATATAAGGAAAGTTTCGGATTAATTATATAAGAAAATTTGTTTCCAAGCAAAGCAACGTTAAGGACACTTCAAACAAAGCAGTCTCTCGCGTTCATTAATTTATAGGAGAAAAATTGTGACATCATAGCTTGATCCTTAGACATCTTAAATAACGGTATCTTGAGTTTTTCTTTATGGTGTCAGGTAGCGAAGTCATAACATTCTCAGGGACAATTTAAAGTTTTGACATAATATTGCAATCAAGGCTGTGAGCCGATAATTTTATTACAAGTATAATGGAATACAGACATGTAAAAGTAACTTGGACGAATATCAATCGATGTACCAATTCATTATTAAGTAGGTTATGCTTTCAAATCCTTAATTTTAGTGGAATCGCTTTAATTACCTTTTTTGCGCGATAGTGCGTTTTGTCATACTTACAGCAATGGCGACCACGATTGAAAGTTCAACTTCCTATATTTCGGAGTTAACTATACTGTAATAAAATAACTATACTGTAATATTACTTATTACAAACACGCGTGTGGGAAGTAAAACCACTGCCCTCTATGTATGCTACGTACAATGTATACATAAAAAATATCCAAAAGGTAATGTTAATATAATTATACGAAACAAATCACTGCATTTTAAACGAACTGAACTTTATTTTAAACAATATAAAAAAATAAATACGTAATTACCGCCATTTTATCACTAATTGGTCTCACGGCCTCCTGTTTCAAATAATAAACATTGCTCACACTTAACGTTAGTCAATTGTTTAAGATGAACGCAAATATTTTCAACAAAGATGTTACTATTTAACTATTATTCATTATTTTGAAAACATCGCTCAAGAAATAATGTACAACGCAAGTTTGTGAAGTGTTTTACAGAATCTCGGAAATTAAAAACTTCATTATTTTTAAACATTTTTTTCTCGATTCTGTAAAAACCACTTCCCAACCTCGCATCGTTATGTACTATTTTACAGATTTAATTTCCTCATATATCGGACCCTTTACTACGTCCATCTCTCACTGCTAGCCCAGGGGCAAGAATAAGTGTTTACACTTTGTAACTATTAACCAACTTACTGGCACTATCGACCCGTACGTTCATGGCCACGCGGACATGAGCTTTCCATACATTCCTATCCTAAGCTAATGTTTTCCAATTATCCTCTGTTTAATCTACTTCCCTCAAATAATGGTGAATGTTATTTTCCCACCTCATTCTTAGTCTATCAACAGGGCTTTTCCAACTGATTTTCTTATAAGAGGTTTCCATGCCCCTCTTTCCTTTCCCATCAGGGCCACATGTTCTATCATCGGAGTCTACGAGACTTAACTGTTCTTATTATCATAAGTAATGCCACGAGTGATTTCCAAATTTATCTAGAGAATTTGGAAATCAAGAGTGGCATTTGTTAGGACTATTTAACGAATAAAATTAAGCTGTTTACTCACAAATCATTGTTTAATTATAGTTATTTTGAAATATTTATATATTTAATGTAAACGGCGATGTTTGAAAACAAATCAGAAATGTGAGGTTATGTTCATTCACTGCTGCTTGATCATATTTATTGCCAAATAAGATCGCAATATTGTAAGAGTGCACCCAAGTGGAGAAATAATGAAACACATCAAACTATTTATCATAATCAACATTACGGGCTATTCATTTATTTTTTTAGTAAACAACTCAGTAAAATCAAGGAATCTTTTCATTATTTGCTATATTCAATGTGTTTGTTGGAGAAAAATAATGCTTTGACCTGTTCAGAACATTAAAAAGGAGGAGCTTTCTTTATCACAAAAGCAGGAGCTGATAAAGATAAATCGATAAAGAGCGAGGTGAAACAAGACTGTCATTGATTGTAAAACAACATTCATTGAAACGTGATTGGTCATTGACTAGCATTTCTGGCATGAGTTAAATAGTCATAAGTAATGTCACGAGTGATTTCCAAATCATCGATAAATTCACGAGTCACGACTGAATTTATCAGAGGAATGGAATACCAAGAGTGGCATATGTTAGGACTATTTAACGAATAAAATTAAGCTGTTTACTCAAAAATCATTATTTAAATATAGTTACCGGCATATTCAAATATTTATAGGCTATATTTAACGTAAACGGCGATGTTTAAAAAGAAATAAGAAATGTGAGGTTATGTTCATTCACTGCAACTCGATCATATTATTTATTGCCAAATAGGATCGCAATATTGTAAGAATGCACCCTAGTGGAGAAATAATTAAACACATCAAACTGTATATTATAATCAACAGTATAGGTTATCCATTTATTTTTTAGTAAACAACTCGGTAAAATCAAGGAATCTGTTCATTATTTGCTATATTAATGTATTTGTTGGAGAAAAATAATGTTCTGACCTGTTCAGAATATTAAAAAGGAGGAGCTTTCTTTATCACAAAAGCAGGAGACGATAAAGAGAAATCGATAAAAAAGCGAGGTGAAACACGACTGTTACTGTTTGTAAAACAAAATTCATTGAAACGAGATTGGTCATTGACTACCATTTGGAGCACGAGTTAAATAGTCTTTTGTAACTATTATAGTATTTAAATTTACCGAATTTATTTGTAAATATCGTAAGTTAATAGTATATAACCATATAAATTGGCAAAACAAAGTCAAAGAAGATCTGCCCTGCGACCCGCATAAGCGGGTGGTGAACAGATCTTCAGATTGTGGGTCCCAGGTTCCAAGACAGAGTCCATCGGGGCCCACACACAATGGCAGAAGATGTGTTCAGAAACAATAATTTATTCTGCCAGTTATTTAGATGTTACGGACCGCAATGGAAACTAAATAATGTAAACTCTTTTTTAAGTTGTTATTTTTTAATGTCCCAGGTTGTCCTTTTCTGACATTTCTGGTGTTCTCTCCTGGCATTGGCGTAATTGTTACCCACTTCTGAGGTTGAGGCACCAATGATATGATGTGTGAATATTAAGTTATTATTATAGTCCGGATTTTTATGTACTCAGTATTGGAAAACAATACATGGAGAATCCGATCAAATTCTGAAATTTATCATATACTAAGAGGAGAGGATCTTGCAAGATACATCAAGTCATTGAGATTGAGATGTTGACACGTTGAAAGAATGGAAGATGACATAATAGGAGTAAGAAAGAGAGGACGACCCAGAAAGAGGTGGCTACAGGATGTGGAACAAGATTTGAGAAGGTTGGGAATAAGAGGATGGAAAGGGAAAATACAGGATCGAGATGAATGGAGAAGAATTGTGAAAGAGGCCAAAACTCACAAATAGGAAGGAAGGAAGGAAGGAAAGAAGGAAGAAAGGAAGGAAGGAAAGAAAGAAAGAAAGGAAGGAAGGAAGGAAGGAAGGAAGGAAGGAAGGAAGGAAGGAAGGAAGGAAGGAACGAAGGAACGAAGGAAAAGGTAAGACTGCAACATAGTATAATGCGTAGTTAGACTTATGACTGTATTTTGTTTTGGTTTCACACACAAACAGTTGAATAGTATAATGAGAAGTAAGACTTCTGACTGTCTTTTATCTTGGTTTTACACACAAACAGTTTAATAATGTATACTATCTGTATTGCAATCTTATCTATTATTACATAAAAATTCGGACTCTAGTTATTTTTTAACATTGTTGTGTTATGTAAGTAATTTTACTAGTTTTTTTTCTCGATTGTCTTATAAATGATATGAAGTAAATGAAATCAATATATCTTATACAATACATTGTCAATTTAAAGGTTAATGGATGATACATTTGTGTAAACGTAAATCAAGTTAATAGAAAGAAAATTATTAATATCGATTAATGGTAGCTTTAGAGATAATCACAGTGTAAAAATACATTTTGTATATCTTATTATACTGATTATATATTAATTGTACAGCAAATTTTAGAAAAGTATTGTGAACACAATGTAGATCTGCACAATATTTTAATAAATTACCCACAGGCTTTTGATTCTGTGAATAGGAAATAAATAACTGATGTCTTAAATATTATCAAGTACCACACAGATTAATACAATTGATATCCTTAACTTTAATAGATACTGCTAAAGTAAAAAAACAACAATAAACTAATTCAAAGTTTCAGTATTAAATCTGGAGTCAAACAAGGTGACCCCCTCTCAGATAACTTATTCGGCTTAATTATTGATTATATATATAAGAAAATGGAATTAAGAGGAAATATTACAACACAATTCAAACAGTGTATAGCTTATGCAGATGACATACTGATTACAGCAAGAACCAAACAAGCGTTAATGTGAAACCTTCATAAAATATAAAGAGGAATAAAATAAATTTGGTTTAATAAAAAATCAAGATAAAACAACATATTTAAAGTGCAGTAATCATAACAGAAAATCCGAAAATCTACAATTAATGACGTGAAAATTAATACAGTAGAATCATTTAAATACATAGGTACCAAAGTAAACTGACATAATGCATTAGAAGAGGAAATTAAGGAAATATTGATAAATGGGAATAAAGCTTAATTTGCAACTAGAACCTTATTTAAAAGCAAATTAATGTCAAAAAACAGCAAAAATAAGGTTATACAAAACACTCATTAGACCAGTAGTTACATATGCTAGTGAAACTTGGGTCCTAAAAAAACAATAAAACAGAAATTAATTTTTGAAAGAAAAACTTTAAGAAGAATATTTGGACCAAATAGAGGAACTGATAACTATTGGAGAATCAAAACAAATCAGAAAGTAAAACAAATTAAACAAACATCAGAATATAGTAAACCATAGGCCTATAAGATCTCTCAGAATTAGTTGGCTTGGACATTTGATAAGAATGGATGATCATAGACTGGTTCCATTGTGGATTTCAAAAGTTTCCGAAAACTATTTGCCTACACGCACAAGTAGTCTTTGTGCCATTTAGACACATTCGTATAAGTCTAACTTTTTAGGAATTCCGATCTCCAGCAGGATACTATATAACTCCTCCCTCTTAATTGAATCCTATGCCTTTTTGAAGTCTACATATAAGCCTAGTTCAAGCATAATAGTATTATATTCCCATTTCTTTTCTAAACTCTGTCTTAAATTGAAAATCTGATCTGTTGTAGATCTGTTTCTTCTAAATCCACATTGATGATTTCCTAGATGTCATCAATATAAGGAGTAAGTCTGCTAACTAATAGGCCTAATTATATTTGTTATAATTTTGTGGGAAGTTAAATGTAATGAGATGTCCCTATAGTTGTTGCAATCAGTTTATCTCCTTTCTTATAAATTGGTACGATAATCGATTCTTTCCATTCATCTAGAAGAGCTGCTTTTTTCCCAAATCATATTAAACAACCGGCGTACTTTGTCCATCAATTTTCCTCCCCCTGATTTTATCAGTTCTCCTGGGATCTCATCTGAACCGGATGCTTTATATATCATCATCATCAGAATCAAGGATTAGACCTGCTGGTCTTTTCCGATCTCATGTTAGAATATATATATATATATATATATATATATATATATATATATATATATATATATATATATACTAGAAGTCCCGGCCACGCGTTGCTGTGGCTAAGGTGTACGTTAAAAATTTTAATTAAATTGCTGTCTTTCAGCCAGATTA
The DNA here is from genome assembly GCA_030220185.1 of Diploptera punctata. NCBI lineage: Eukaryota > Metazoa > Arthropoda > Insecta > Blattodea > Blaberidae > Diploptera > Diploptera punctata. The sequence goes on along the minus strand of JASPKZ010008096.1, from coordinate 467,309 downwards.
CTTAAAACTAATACTTACACACGAAATTAATAATATTGAAAATAAGATAAACACTGAACACACTTAAATTATGAAATAATCAATATTTGTAATTCAATTGAAATTCGCGGTTGCAACAAAAAGCACAGCCATCTGGATCTCTCTTTGTTAAATAATAAACCAATTACCTTACCAAATTACCTTACAACGCCATCTGTTAGAATCGTATGGAACTCACAGATAATTATAACTCTTTGTTAAATAATAAACAAATAATTTGCAATAAAAAATAATGCGACTATAAATTTAGTTATAAACTACCCTAAGTCTCAAGTTGGATCAAACTGCACACAGTGTGCAAAATTTTATTAAAATCGGTTCAGTAGTTTAGGATTCCATCGCGGACAAACAACGTGACACGAATTTTTTTATATATTAAGATATATATATCATCTGAACCTGATACTTTATATATCATCAGCATCAGCATCAAGGATTAGACCTGCTGGTCTGTTCCGATCTCATGTTAGAATATATATATTATTCAATGCCACTAGTTTGTCATTTTGACATTTCTGCTATTCTCTCCTGGTATTGGCGTATTGTAAGCCACTTCTGAGGTGAGCGCCTGGAAAGTGGGGTTATGCTGCCCCGATGATATGATGGGTGATGATGATATAATCGTCTCAGTCATTTAGTTCACAGGCGCTTTGCTTTGTGGTTAGGTAGATTTATTTTGCACCCATAAGTATTCAGCATATCAAGTGGCGTTGTCACGTTTTATTCACTGGCACTAACATACTATACAGAGTGATTCAGAATAAGAATTACAGAGTTCTAGGGGTTTTAGAGGGGACTTAGTGGATAAAAATTTGATTAGGAACCCATGCTCGGAAACTTATCATTTTGATGTAAAATAAGTTTGAAGATCGAGACACAATGGGCTTATATTGTGTGTGTCTTGTGGTTCAGAATAAATATTACACACATCTAGGAGTTGTACTACAAGTGTGGTTCCACGTGGCGTCCTTGTTGTTCGTTACACAAAGTGTACCTGCGACGCATGTTTTCATACACACGCTCCACAAGACCTAGTATGAGCTCAATAAAATTTCTGCTGCAGCCAGAATTTGTGCAAGAAGATCTTCCAACTCGACAGGCGTAGTACAACCCTAGAAGTCTGTAATACTTATTCTGAAACACAAGCCACACGATATCAGCCCATTGTGTTTCGATCTTCAAACTTATTTTACATCGAAATGGTAAGTTTCCGGACATTGATTCCTTATCAAAAATTCATCTATTAAGTCCCCTCTACAACCCCCAGAAGTCTGTAATACTTATTCTGAATCACTCTGTATTATATAATAATACTGCAAAAGACAGAAGTCGCAATGCTGTTAAGATAATTATATCCACATGGAGTAGACATGGAAACGTCATTTAAAAATGTGAAAGCATTATTGGCAGATAACTGTTTTCAGTGATTGAGCGGCGTCTTAGAAGCTTCTAACAACTCCGCAGCTCTTCCTGGCAATAACAATGTTATCTTTTAAAGCAGAGGGAAACAGTTGCCTTTGACCCCGCCTGTAATCTAAAATACTGAGCCAAATTTAATGATGTGCCAGGAGACGACTTAATTATAAACTTAATTTACATCCATCCATAGTAATTCTGCACAAGGGCAGGTCTTTCACTGCAATCATGGCATTTACATGCTATGCTTTGCAGCTTTAATAGGGAATCATAGGTGTGGTAGCTTCCCGTTTATTTCCACACCTGTAAAGGATGACGATAATGATAAGGATGATGATGATGATGATGATGGCCGGATGATTTTCGGGGACCGTTAAGCCCTAAGCTTCCTGACATTTGTCTTATAGGTGAGGAAAAATCCCGTAAAAACCTCATCCAGGAGCCTGTCCCGACCGGGAATCGAACCCGGGCCCGCTGCGTAACAAGGCAGCACGCTACCTCGAGACCACTGCGGTGGATAAACTTAATTTAATGAAGTGAATATGCTAATGATGGCCAGATGATATTCGGGGATCGTTTGGGCCTTAAAGTTTCCTGACATTTGTCTTACAGGTGAGGAAAAACCTCGAAAGAAACTCGCCCAAGAAACTTGTCCCGACTTGTGGATCGAATCCGGGCCCGCTGTATAACAAGGCAGGACGATACTTCGAGATCACAGGGGTGGGCAGGATGTACAGTATAATATACGAGTATAATCCCTCCTATTCTTCATCTGATAAAAACATATTGAAATGTTTGTTGAGTATGGGTGATTACATGTCAATATACATTATGCAAATGATCGATGGTAAATTGGCAATTCTTTATCGTGTTCTTCACTTTCATTACGGCATGTGGAGTTGAGTATGATTGCTTTTGACGTGTGTCACATGCTGGAATGAGGGATTAATTCCATAAGCATCCGAGTTTATCTTCTCTAAAGGCTAAATTAAGGATATAAAATATGATTAGCTTATTAGCATTTACAATCAAAGATATTTGTAATTTAGCCTTCAAAATATTATTAAACTGCAAGCTTCAAATCCAAAAACGTCTGGAAGAAAATAAATTATATAATTGTGCGTACGAAAATAAATTAGTCAACATCCTATAAACCTACTTTTTTTTACGTAATTCAATCTATGAAGATTAAAACTAGAACTCATCTGAAGTCGATTTTTTTTTTCAGAAACGCATACCCTGAAAATTAAAGCATCTGGCGAAAAAACGTAAATTTGTACTTCAAGTGGTGTTAACCTTATTAAATTTGGCTATTTCTGGACGTTTTAGGCGTGGTGTTAGAGTTGTAGTACAGTTCTACGATGACAGTCGAGGAGTAAAAATGGAAGAACACGCTCGTCTGAAAATGTTGCAGTCGCAGATCAAAAGTTGTGAAAGTCAGTAACTCCGAGGCCACAACGCAACCCTCAGAAAACGCCAATGTAATACGATCTTCAGGTATTAAACAAATGAAATTACAAGTTCACAACATAATTCTCAATAGGCCTACTTCTACAATTCATCATAATCACAATTGAGGTTATGTAGCCTATTTTTTTTAATATTAATACAAATACCTGACATATCAGTCATCCTCAATGGATTTTTGTTAAAAAAAACTTCGTCAATTACTTGAAAATATGTAAGCCATTCAGAACATGTTCCATCTTCGGCATGCCATTTGGTACCAATATATCAGGCACTTATATTAATATAACTGCTGTCAAGAAGTAAAGCAGAGGATAGCAAAGGCAAAAAAAGCTTTTAACAAGAACACAAGTTTGTTCTGCGGACCTTTGGCAAAATAATTACGGGAGAAGCTAGTGAGGTGCATTGTATGGAGTGTAGTATTGTAGAGTGCAGAGACTTGGTCATTACGATTGAATGAGGAAAAGGCGAGAAGCCTTTGAGATGTGGATATGGAGAAGAATGGAGCGTATAAAATGGACAGACAATATAAAAAATAAAGATGTGCTAGACAGAGTGGGTGAAGGAAGAACAGTGCTAAAACTCATAAAGAAGAGGAAAATAAATTGGATTGGCCACTGGCTAAGAAGAAACTGCCTGCTGACGGATGCACTAGAAGAAATGGTCAATGGAAAGAAGGTTAGAGGAGGAAAAATACATCAGATGATAGACAATATTAAAATAAATGGTTTACATGCGGATACAAAAAGGAAGGCTGAGTTAAGGGAAGAGAGGAGAATATTGAGTTTGCAGTGAAATACCTGCTCTTGGGCAGAACACTATGTATGTGTATTGGTATTTTTTAAACAAATAAAATAATTGTATTGAAACAATCTTTATTAGAAGAAATAAAAAAATCCTATTGAAAATGGATCAGAAGTTTGGACAATGACACAACATCATGTCAACAGAATAACTTCAGTTGAAAGGATTTTTGGAGAAGGGCTGCCAGAAAATCTCGACTGGAAAAAAATTAGAAATACAGAAATTAGAAAATGGATGAACGCAGAAAGAAATATAATGGATAAGACTGAACACAGGAGACTAAAATGGTATGGACACGTAAGAAGAATGCAGGTTGGAAGACTACCAAAGGCAGTCTATGCATGGAAAATTGAAAGAAGGAACAGAAAAGGAAGACCAATAACAACGTGGAAAAACAACATTCAGGATTCAATTCAATGAAGAAATTTGGTGTAACAGATGAAGACACAGAGGACAGAGAATGATGGAGAACTTTAATTAAGGGAAACTTGTGAATGTTCGTTGCAAAATGATAGTCTATAAGTCCGTAGTCATTTATATATATATATATATATATATATATATATATATATATATATATATATATTTAATTGATGTTAATTACTAAGATTGGTTGGGGAAAACCCTCAATATTGAGGAAAATTCTCGGAATGAATGAATTGAAAATTTATTTTATACTAGTTCAGAATACTAGGCATAAGTTTTATTATTCATATTAATTTTTTGGGATTATTTTAGCAGCATGAATAGAATTAGAAATAAATTTCCTCTCATTCATCCCTCTCATGACCAACCATGAAAAAATCTTTACAGCATAGGCTTCCTTGGTGATCTTGATCACACACACAGGGCATATAAAAATGAAGGCACAAGCTGAAATCGTTCAAAATACCCGATAATAGAAATGAAAGTCTCGCTAATCAAATCAATAGAGCTGAATGCTAGATACTATCATCATCATCATCTCTGATATTACAGGCATTAAACTTTGGCCTTAACCTCCGTTATTATAACGAGGGAAAGTACCTTGGTTGGCACTGTTAGTGCTCTACAGTGAGCACAAGTTAACTGAAACCGGAGGATGCATGCGATGTGACGGCGCAAGACAGCAACGCAGCCTAGTGCGCAGCTGCGGTGCATACGAGAGTTAACAGAATACAGATGCAATGGTTCTGTATGTATTATATCTCATTTTCCAACCAACTAAGGCACTTTCCTTGACTATTTAACTCATACCCCAAATGTGAGTCAATGACCAGTCACGTTTCAGTGATTTTGTTTTACAACCAATAACAGTCGTGTTTCACCTCGATAATTATCGAAATTTGATTACCAAAATAAAGAAATTTCCTCCTTTTTAATATTCTAAACAGGTCAGATCATTATTTTGTATGGACTGACTCTCTAAACAAATACATTGAATACAGCAAATAATGAACAGATTCCATCGACCTACACATTTGATAATTGTGTGTTCAATAATTTTGCTTTTAAATAGGCCTACTGATTTTAAGGACTTGTTTCCGAAAAAAAATGAATAACCTATAATGTTGATTATAATATACAGTTTCATGTGTTTCATTTTTTCTCCACTAGAGTGCATTCTTACAATACTGTGATCCTATTTGGCAATAAATAGTATGGTCAACTTGCAGTGATGATCAAATGAAACATAACCAAGCATTTATCATTTGTTTCCAAACATCGCCGTTTACTTAAATATATAAATATTTTAATATAACTATATTTAAATAATGATTTGCGAGTAAACAGCTTAATTTTATTCATTAAGTAGTCCTAACAAACGCCACTCTTGATTTCCAAATCCTCTAGATAAATTGGAAATCACTCGTGGCATTACTTATGATAATAACACGCCATTCTGGTTTATCGTTGTTTTTGTTTCCAATATTTTATTCCAAAATCTTCTTAAATATTCTTTGATATTATTGCTAGATACAATGATTGAGATAATTATGGTTATGACTTATGATACCCCATCGACTACTTTGTTCAACTGATCATAATTTTCACTTTATGCACCAGATATCATTGTCCTATTCTGTTTGAGGAACAACTTGAAACGGCTACCTGCTTCGTTTGTCTGAAGTTGAGGGCAGGGTTTGTCATTTGGCATTGCCTTCTGGACATCGAAGGTATTACACCAATACCATCGACCCCGTAAAGCAGGCCCTGTGCGAAAGAGGGGGTGAGTACCTGTTGCTGTTTCTTTCTAAAATCCTGTCTCAGGTTATTTCTTTTAGACTATAGTTTGTATACTCGGGCCAACGAATCTGTGCCCCTATAGCGTCTATAATCGCACCATTTCACCGCACTCCCCTCCCACTACGTCAAACAGCAGCCAACGGTAACTTATCGAGTAGGAATGTTGCCATACTTCCCCCACTGTAATTGCTCTTGAATATTGAATAATGCAAGGTTGGAGTTGAGTTGACAACACTGGAGTGCAAGTGCAAAAGAGAGATATAGAAAAGAGAGAGATAGGAATGCAGGGAGGGAAATGACTTGCCGAGGCAGAAAAGGAAGTAGATTTTAGTTCACATAATGTTATGAGGGCGTCCACCGCTGTGGTCTAGAGGTAGCGTGCTGCCTTATCATGCAGCGGGCCCGGGTTCGATCCCAGCTCGGGACAAGGTGAGGTTGTTTTTCGGGTTTTTTCCTCACCTGTAAGACAAATGTTAGGATACTTTAAGGCCCAAACGGTCGCCGAACATCATTTGGTCATCATTATCATCAATATCATATTCACCTCATTAGATTAAGTTCAGATTTAAGGCCTCTCTTGGCGCATCATTACCCATCGTCATCACCCACCATATCATTGAGGCAGCGTAACCCCGCCTTCCAGGCGCCTCAACCTCAGAAGTGGGTTACAATACGCCAGTGCCAGGAGAGAATATCTGAAATGTCGAATGACAAATAGGTGGCATTGAACCAAAAAAAAAATGTTATGAGGGCACAGATCCGTTGCACAGACAATAGCCAAACATGAAAAGCCCAGTCACAAAATATAAAGGTTCTACTGTAAGCCAGGTCATCTCGGAAGCCCAAATGGAATATATGACACATAACGTATATTGGTTTATAACATATATTGAAATTGCTTTGAGATGAATAAATGTCCCGCGCTTTAACGAAGTGGTTAAGGCTAGATGCCTTGGCGCAGAGCTACAGGACTTGCGCTAGTTCGAGTCCCCGTGGCGAAGAAATTTTCTCATGGAATTTCGGCCAGTATAGAACTGTTGCCTACCCAGCATCATGAGGAATTTGGGTAGTTACTATAAGTAACTGCTCCAGATTGAGAAAACCAGCTGTAACGTCTGTGGGGCCCGACATGCTGACCATATGCCACCCCTGGATGATCGTCTACCTCTGTGATTAACACATGTGGATGTGAGGCCAGCAGTCGGCTGGTATGCCAAGGACATTGTCTCATTAACAAAATATTTTAATAATGCCGAAAATTTAACACTTTCCAATAGTGTTATTTCAACACAGTTCCAATAATGGATCTTATTATAATATTATAATGATATTGTGAAAATAAAAATTGATGTCTGAACCAGGAATCGAACCGTGGACCTCTTTTAAATGAAGCAGGCCGTTGACGTTGGTGCTGACATCTATCTGGCAGCGGACGAAACGAAAATTATAGAATTGCAATTGTGAAAAGAATTGTTAATGTATGTACCATGTCTAGAATAGTGTAGTGGTCTTGCACGCTCGTACGGAATACGAGAGGTCCACGGTTCGATTCCTGGTTCAGACATTAATTTTTCTTTTCACAAATCATTATAATATTATAATGTCGAAAAGTGGATTTAATATTATTATTTTTTTTAAACCAAGGAAGATGGATTGAAGTGAATACCGGTATAGGAAGTTCAAAAATGAAAAATGTGAGTGTTCCTGGATTTCTTGTATTACAACACTGTGTATCTGAAAGCGTGGGCGAACAAGTTCTAATATAGGACAAGCGACATGCGGTGCGTCATAAGATAACTTTCAAAATAGATTTCACAGTCAGTTTACATTGACGTATAACTTCAGCGTACGTTATTAACTGACACTCATATTAAATAGCACATCAAATACACATATATGAAATGCAGTATTTATAATTTAGCTCTTACATTTTAACGTTACATATTTTTTAAAATTTCAGGATTGTTTCTGTTATTTACACAGGTATCCTCAACCAAAATATGTAATTTGTTTCTTCCTCACTTCTCGGTCTTGCGTGTCTGCTTCTGTCATATGTCTCTTCTTAATAAAATAAAATAAGTTAAAGTATACCTTTTTAGGTAAAATCCGTCGTCCACAACTTATAAAATATGTAATCTTTATGCCTGTAGGCCTTTCAGGACATCCGTCCCATCTTCAGCAGTTCATTATTCGCTACAGCATCCAGTATGGTGTTTGATGCTGCTGGTCCTAATGTGGCTATGTCGTGACTAAAGCTTTTTCCTGACGATATCGTATAGTGGGTTGATTAGTCTGGGAGTGCTTTCATTTATTAAAAGCTTGTTGTCCATTTCCTTGATAATTTCCAGGTCTTCCAATATACGATATCGTCAGGAAGAAGCTTTAGTCACGACATAGCCACATTAGGACCAGCAGCATCAAACACCATACTGGATGCTGTAGCGAATAATGAACTGCTGAAGATGGGACGGATGTCCTGAAAGGCCTACAGGCATAAAGATTACACATTTTATAAGTTGAGGACGACGGATTTTACCTAAGAAAGTATATTTTAACTTATTTTATTTTATTTTATGACTCTCCACCTCAACGGTTTTAACAATGAATTATATTAGTATTGTCTCTTCTTAATGTCGTGTTGAATTCCCTTTATCCACGTTGGCTTTGTTCTGCCACGTTTCCCTTTTCCAGGAGGTATCCATTTCCATATTTCTTTGTTTGTTTCTGTGTCCTTTCTTTTTCACTATATGTCCATACCTTCTTAGTTGGATTTCTTCAATCTTTTGCACAATATCCTTTTCTACATTAATTATTTATCTTATTGTATCATTTCTTACTTTATCCAATTTTGGTATTCTTGCCGATCTTCTTAAAAAGTCCATTTCTGTGACTAATAATTTATTTCTGTGTTTTTGCTTCAACCTACACGTTTCTGCACCATGTAATAAAATAATTTTCACAAATGTGTTATATATTAATAATTTAGTTCTCTTGATTATACGTTACATATAAAACTATTATTAATGCTTTACTGTTCTTAAAATTTCGGAATGACATATTTCGACTTACTCTATTACAATATAATAAAATCAAGTAATAAATCAAGATAAAACAACATATTTCAAATGTAGTAATCACAACAGCAAATCGGAAAATCTACAAATCGATGACATGCAAATTAACACAGTAGAATCATTTAAGTACCTAGGTACCAAAGTAAACGGACATAATGCATTAGAAGAGGAAATTAAGGAAAGATTGGTAAATGGGAATAAAGCTTATTTTGCAAACAGAACCTTATATAAAAGAAAATTAATACCAAAAACAGCAAAAATAAGGTTATACAAACACTCGCTAGACCAGTAGTTACATATGCTAGTGAAACTTGGGTCCTAAAAAAAACAATAAAACATAAATTATTAATTTTAAAAAAATTAAGAGGAATATTTGGACCAAACAGAGGAACGGATAACTGTTGGAGAATCAAAACAAATAACGAACTAAACAAATTAATAAAAAATCAGAATATAGTAAACCATATAAGATCTCTAAGAATTACTTGGCTTGGACATTTGATAAGAATGAATGATCAGAGATTGGTCAAGAAGCTCTATAAATGGAAACCTATAGGCGGCAGAGCAGTTGGAAAACCGAAGATCAGATATGAGGATGATACAATGAACGAATGAACGATCTGAAGAAAATGACCATGAGGTAGATCACGAGAAAGATGGATTAACCAAGTGAAGAAAATGAAAGTGACTAATTTGAATATGGCAAGAAACAGATTGGCATGGAGGAGGATTGTTGAGAAGGCCAAAAATTTCACCTTTGAAGTTGTCGCGCCTTAGGATGATGATATGATGATATCATCCAACTATCTAATTAATTTGGATTTAATTATCAAGTTGTAAAAAATGAATTACAATTACTTGTTTAACCCTTAAATTGGCGAAATTTAATTTCTCGTCCCAGTTGTTGAAATGTTTCGGACCGCAATGAAAACAAAATCATAGAAACTGTAATTTATAAGTAGGAGTACATTATTGTGTAATTTGACACAAATTTAAGTAATTGTTACTAATTTGTTTTTTCTATTTTTTATAAACAGTATTAAATAAATAAAATCAATATAGGATATCTTATAGGAAACATGTCGAATTTAAGGGTTAAAATACTTTCATTTTGGAATTTAAGTAGGCCTACATTATGTCTGAGTAACACTACGAAATTGGGGCTGGAACTAAACATCAATAAAGCTAAATATAGGATCAGTCACAGAAATATATTATAGTGACTATAATGGAAATTGACAGCTCTGACAAATGAGAGGAATTTTGAAGAAGTGGCTGAATTTATTTCTAAAAGTCAAGTACATAATCTGTCCTTGTATCTATATTCGTAGACCCTACATCCCTTAAACTAATTTAGTTAAACGCTTATTTCCCTAGAGATGATCAGCGACTGACAAGTGGTTAGATCATCGCTTTAAAGAGTCACCTAATAGGCAACTAAGGTATTGCTTGGGTGGAAAAGGCAGATTGCATTTAGTTCGGATGCTCTAATTTAGACTTAAGATTTTTTTACGAACCCGAATATCTTCAGAGCACCTATGACTTAAACTCGCTCTCGGAGAAACTGTACTTGAATTTTTCCAACTTAAAAATCTGCATCAATTCGATCGGTATAAAACCCGTGACTCTCGGAATCAATGGTAAGGAACTTAATTCCTAGTCCACCGAGGCTAACCTTGTACCCTGTAATAATAATAATAATAATAATAATAATAATAATAATAATAATAATAATAATAATAATAATAATAATAATAATAATAATAATAATAATAATAATAATAATAATAATAATAATAATAATAATAATAATAATAATAATAATAATAATAATAATAATAATAATAATAATAATAATAATAATAATCAACAATAATAATAATAATAACACACCACCACCATCACCAGCAGTCATTTGATATTTGTCATGTTCAGTCAGAAGCCAGGCTTCATTAGTGTTTTATACAATCTGGTTTTTGTTTCACGTGTCGGAATATTTTGAATTTAAATACTACATTTATTAAAAAATAATATTTCTTAGCAATTTGTATTCTTTTATTTATTTCTTCCTGGATATTATTATGTTCATTTAAGTCCTATTCAACATTAATCCATATATTAATCAGTTATGAATTAATGTCAATTTTACTGCTTGGGATTCGCTGATAGTACGTTCCAATTCTAACAAAATCATAACAGTCTTATTCAATTGAGTCTACTGTACGGAAGGAATAACAGTCTTAACCTTAAATTTGCGAAACGATAATTTCTCCCTCCAATTAATTATTTTAATGTTCCGGACCGCAAAGATAACAAGATCAAGTAAAACTCTTAAGTTGTTATTGTACATTATTATGTAATTTGATACAAATTTAAGTAATTTCTACTCGATTGTTTTTCTATTGTTTTATAATAATAGTTATGTCCGCAACAAGGGAAATAAGTAGTGCATTACTAGTCGACTACTAGCAAATAAGTTCGATACTAGTAACGTACTTACTCCTCGAATTGCTCATACAATTTTGTTCGCTCCTATACTTATAATTATGGGCAATTTTTATATTTCGTGTGAATTTATATCTTGGTTTGAAGAGTTCAATTGTTTGATAGCAAGGGAATGTTGATAAAACAACTGTAATTGTTTATTGTTGTCTGAATCGTGGCAGACATTTTAAATAACAGTTTCACACTGTATATTAATTACAAATATGATTAATTGTGATGTAGAAGAACCTTCCAAGGGTTTGGCAACATATAGTTGACTTGGCAGGAGACTACAAATGAGGTTCGTAATATCAAAAGTAACCTAAATTTTGTTTGTGATGTTATAGTAGTGCTGCCATTACTTATCGATTGCCCTAGTATCTTTATTTTTTCTAGTATTGAATATATATTAAAGAGCTTTACTAAAAAAGGTTTCTAAGAATTATATCTTAATAATTATATTAGCGCAATAATCATGAAACAATAAAGTAGTTAAAGGCTTCAAACCATTTTCTGTTAAACTAGTATTGCTTGAAAAAGAATAGAATTCAACGCAGAAACACATTTTGTTTTCATAGATTTTGAAAAAGCATTCGACACAGTCAAGAGATCAAAACTCTTCAATATATTGGAAGACAAATATACCAAATTTACTTCTGCAGAACATACAAAATATTTACAAAGACAACACCATAAAGATTAAATTAATTAACAGAATTTGTGAAGAAAGAATTATAAATCGTTGTGTGAGACAAGGCTGCTCCCTATCCCCAAAACTCTTTGCGATTTATATCAACGAAGTAATATGTTGCCGGAATAAGAAATATAAATTTGAAATAAGAATATCAGAAAATACAAAAATTAACACCCTATTGTTTGCAGATGACCAAATAATAATTACAAATTCAGAAGATAATCTGCAGAAAAGTCTGTATGAACTTAACAAAATTACAGAATAATATAGATTGAAGATATCTACAGAGAAAACAAAAATTATGGCATTTCAAGGTGTAGATCCTGTCAGAAGTAAAATTGTACTTGACAATAAAATTTTGGAGCAGATGAATAATTTTACATATCTAGGATGCAATATCTCATATGAAGAAGAAAAGGATGTAAATGCAAAAATATCAACATTTTAAAGAATTTTAGGGTTAATAAATTCTATCTTCAAGCCACAGTTAGTTCAAAATCATTCAAGACTAAAAGTGTATAAAACACTGGCTCTTCCAACTCTTTTGTATGGTAGTGAAGATGGAAGTTGAAACAGAAGGATACAGATACTTAGATCTGCTGAAATGAGATACCTTCGGAGGACTGCAGGATACACTCTACTAGATCACAAAAAAAAAAAAATGAAGACATCTTAGAATAATTACACATGGAACCTTCAGAAAACAAAATTTCTGATTATAAGTCAAGATGGATGCAACATGTTCATGGAATGGAAGATCGCAGGATACCCAAACAAATGTTAAGATATCAACCTGCAGGAAGAAGAAGACCAGGACGTCCACTCAAAAGACTTTTGGATGGTGTTTCTCTTGAGGCCGAAACAGGTCAACAAATGGCCTAAATTCGTGAATGTACTATGATGATGTTGATGGTGATGATGAATAATTTCATCTGCCCAAATGCCTTCACAGTGGAAAATGCTAACAGGGTTGGCCAAAAATGTTTAATTGAGCTAAAAAACTGCAAACGTGTAAGAGCATCCATGGTGAAAATTGTTAGTCACTCGACATCCGAATTCGCACCTTGTTAACTCCATGCGGGGTTTGTGATGGATGAATACTGTAGGCGTCACGGCAGCTTTCTCTCGGGGTTCATCCCCTATTTTCGTGCCAAAAAATTCATTCCGCCACTTCTTCATACTCTTTAACTTAGTTTCATTTCATTTGCTCCTGTGATGATGCTGCAGGTCTGGTCAATTGGCATCCTCATATATCAAACTCTTTTAATAATAGGGGCTTCATCTCATTTCAACCCTCGATCAGACATCACGCTAGACTCAAATATGGGGTTTATATTTACTCTAACTTGTAAAAAGGTTTTCTCTCCCAATATATATTTATTTCATTTAATTTTATCGTTCATTTAGCATATTTAAGAAGAAATTTATTCTAATACTATTTCAATATTTATTTTATTATAAAATAGATATTTTGTATTTCATTTCGTCTGGAATTATTAGGATAACAGAAATCAAAACGTTTGACCTCCTGTGTTGAATCCACAGCTATCTGAATAGTAGATCAACTAACTCACTGCCACTATCGAACCAGTAGGTTCATGGCCGCTCTCCATACATCCCTATCCTGATGGAATGTTTTCCAATCATCCTCTGTATACACTACTTCCCTGAAATTATGGTTAATGTTATTCTACACCTCATTATTGGTCTACAAACTGGCCGTTTTCTTTTGGTTTTCCTACAAGAAGCTCGCTAAAGAACCGCAAGTCTGAATAAAAAAGTCTCTGTGTAAAATTTAACCGATCTTCACCCATCCAAGTAATACCTTAGTTGCCTATTAGATGTCTCACTGAGGCGATGTGCTAACCATATGTCACTCGTTGACAACTATACAAAAATAAGTGTAACTAAATTAAGCTTGGTTAAGATATTCTCACTGGGGTGCTACCATATTCCCATGAGGAACGAATGGGTCATAGTCAGTCAGTGATGGAAATTAAAATAAAGATTGTATTAATATTTAATTTTAGGAAGTGATATTTTGAGGTTATTTTAATTATATTATTTTAGTCTGATCATCTTACCTCAATATTAATGTTGATTTTTTCGTGAGTCGTGAATTTATCGATAATTTGGAAATCACTCGTGGCATTACTTATGAATATTTAACTCATACCCCAAATGGGAGTCAATGACCAATCACGTTACAATGATTTTTTGTTTACAACCAATCACAGTCGTGTTTCGCCTAGAATTTACCAACTAAAGTTTATCATAATAAAGAAAACACCTCCTTTTTAACACTCTGAATAGGTCATAGCATTATTTTTCAGTGAATGACTCGCGAAGAAATACGGCTACCAGATTGTATATATAGTGCATGAAAGTCAACACATACCGCATGCGGGAGTTAATATAAACACATTTGTAATAATTGATTATACACCAAAAAGAGAAACCACTGTTTGCACTTTCTTAAATGTATTTTTTCCCAGAAAAATATAATTGTCATATTTACATCATAGGACATCAGAAATGAATTAATATACAGTTTGATGTGTTTCTTTTTTTCTACACTTGAGTGCATTCTTACAATATTGCGTTCCTTTGGCAATAAATAATATGATCTGGTTGCAGTGATGAAGAAAAGAAGCAAATGAAGCGTACCGATCGTTTCTCATTTGTTTTGAAACATCGCCGTTTACATTAAATATATAAATATTTTAAAATAACTATATTTAAATAATGATTTGTGAGTAAACAGCTTAATTTTATTCGTTAAATAGTCATAACAAATGCCACTCTTGAATTCCAAATTCTCTAGATAAATTCACTCCTCACTTCGTGTGTCGTGAAGAATTTATCGATAATTTGGAAATCACTCGTGGCATTACTTATGATAAACTTTACAGTAGTTGATAAATTCGAGGTGAAACACGACTGTGATTGGTTATAAATCAAAATTCATTGAAACGTGATTGGTCGTTGACTCCCATTTGGGGCATGACTTAAATAGTCACTAGAAATATAAGGTGTACAATATGTAGGATTCCCAATTTGTATTTTGATAGTAAAAAAATCTAGCATGGTAAACAAGCACTATAAATTTATAGCAGGACATATTCCAGAATTAATTGCAATGCAAAAACATAAAACACAAAAAATCATAAAGCCAGATCGTAAATGTTTGTTGTCGCAGAGGGGGTGCAAGAAGAACATTGATTTTGGCGCTGTGTCAACTTTACAACACTGCGGTTGAATTCAAACAATTAATCTTCCACACTTTCGTTCCGTCTGTCTTATTCATGCCTCTTTCTCAATTATACCCTTCGGGGTATAATAAATACAACCCTTATTTCGAGCTTTATAGAGTAACACAGGCTAAGTCATTATATTTCATGATGAGTCAGCGAGGAATAGTCGAGTAATTCTACATACAATGATCGCTTCTACGCTCAATGCGGAGAAAATAGTATACAACGATGATGAAATTAAAAAAAAAATCAACTTGATATAGGTTAAATAATTATGAAGGATTTTCTCTGATAGGCCGAGTGAACTCGCTTGTTAAGGAATGAATGATAAAGTTGTTGTATAATCGTATTGACTATTTAACTCATGCCCCAAATGGGAGTAAATGGCCAATCACATTTCAATGATTTTTTATTTACAACCAATCACAGTCGTGTTTCGCTTAAAATGTACCAACTAAAGTTTATCATAATAAAGAAAGCACCTCCTTTTTTAACATTCTGAAAAGGTCATAGCATTATTTTGCAGTGACTGACTCTCCAAGAAACACGGCTCTAGATTGTATATATAGTGCATGAATGCCAACACATACCGCATGCGGGAGTTAACATAAAACATTTGGAACAATTGTGTATACAAAAAAAAAAAAGAAAAGAAACCACTGTTTGCACTTTCTTAAACGAATTATTTTCCAGGAAATGACGCAGAAAAATATAATTGACATATTTACATCATAGGACATCAGAAATTAATTAATATCTATAACGTTGGTTATAAATTTCTCCACTAGGTGCATTCTTACAACATTGCTATCTTTTGGCAATAAATCATATTATGATCTGGTTGTAGTGATCGAACAAAAGAAGCAAATGAAGCGTACCAATCGTTTCTAATTTGTTTTCAAACATCGCTGTTTACATTAAATATAAACATATTTTAAAATAACTATAGTTAAATAATGATTTGTGAGTAAACAGCTTAATTTTATTCGATAAATAGTCCTAACAAATGCCACTCTTGATTTCCAAATACTCTAGATAAATTGGAAATCACTCATGGCATTACTTATGATAATTTTATCTTCTCAACACATTAAAACAATTGAATAAAATAATATAAGTTAAAATGTACCTTCTTAGATCAGAGCCGTCGTCCTCAACTTATAAAATATGTATGCTTTTTTGTCTGAAGGTCTTTCAGAATCACCATTCCATCTTCGGCAGGTCTTTCTTCGCTACATTACTTGATGTTCTCGGTGCTCGTCCTAATGTAGTGTTGTCGTGACAAGTTACAGGACCAAGTTAATTTTTAGTTACCTTACTTACATGTAGATGTCGTAAATGGCGTGCGATCAACACACCGACCCAATGAGACATCTAACAGGCAACTAAGTTATCACCAGGATGTTGAGGTCGGTAAATTTTGCTTAGAGGCCTTTTTTATTCAGACTTAAGGATCTTTTAGGAGCATGGATGTCTTCAGACTCGGGATCCACGGCTTAAAGCCCCTCCCGGAGGACTTGCTCCTCAGATTTTTCAGTCCTAAAAAATCTATCGACCCCGGCAAGGTTTAAACCCGCGACTCTCGGAACTAGAGAGAAGGAGCATAACCACTAGTCCACCACTTCAACGTATGACCACAAATTTAGTTCTATAACCAGGTAAATTTCTTGGGTTTAATATAATTACACTCTGTATACTTCGCTTATATCCAACATACTTTGTTAGTTATAAACTTCTTCTTCGTATTATTATTATTCATAATTTGTAAAATTTTCAACCTGTTTATTTCCAAAATCACTCAAAGGAAGATGTATTGGATGTGCACTGGATGTGCATCAACTGTTTATCCATCTCTTGGCTGGTCTTCCTCTTGTTCTTCTCCCGTCCATTGGTCTATCTTCTATAAGCTCTTTTTGCAAATCGGTTGCCTTCCATTCTTTCTATATGACTTTTCTATATGACTTTTCCAATATTTTCGTGGATCTATAATACATTTAGTTATGTCTGGAATATGACTTTTGTACCTAATTTCTGTGTCGTCTATCTTATCAAATAATGTTTTTCCCTGAATATTTCTTAAGATCTTCATTTCACATGTGGTTATTTTTGTTTACTTTGTGTTGTATCAGCCCTAGTTTCTGCTCCATATACGATAACTGGTCCAACACCGTTTTGTATATGCGGATTTTTTTTCTATTGACATATGTTTGTTGCGCCAAATTAAATCTTTCATATATCCTAATATTTGTGCTGCTTTATCAGCTTGTTTCTTTACTTCTCTTATTAAATTTTTAATGTTTGTTATTAATACACTTAAATAATTAAATTCTGATACTTGTTCTATATTTTTTCTTTCCACTTCTAATTTCCATCTTACTGATTCTTTTGATATTGTTAAGCATTTTAGTCTTATTCGTATTAATTTCCATTTTGAATTTTCTAGCATATATATTAAATTGATGTAAAAATCTTTGTAAATTATCTTCAGATTCTGAAAGGAAAACGACATTATCATAAGTAATGCCACAAGTGATTTCCAAATTATCGATAAATTCACGACTCACAAAGTAAGGAGTAAATTTAACTAGAGAATCTGGAAATGAAGAGTGGCATTTGTTAGGACAATTTAACGAATAAAATTAAGCTGTTTACTCACAAATCATTATTTATTACCCGTTTAAGGAGTAAGCGCAGTTGTTGACGGAGGACACTGTAGTCGTGTTTATGCAGGAATAGAACACGTGGCACTACTATCTATGAGTGCAGAGGGGAATGGGACGTGGGGCGCTGACAGTGAACACTGCCTTACATGACGTCACGTGTAACAACAAACAGAGCTTCGTAATTCTTCCGCCTGCAGAGATATTTTGAATGACTAATAATTATACTTATTTTAAAATATTTACTTATTTAATGTAAACGGCAATATTTGAAAACAGATGAGAAGCGATGTTTGAAAACAAATGAGAAACACTTGTTACGCTTGTTCATCACTGCAACCAGTTCATATTATTTATTGCTAAAGGATCGCAATATTGTAAGAATACACCTTAGTGGAGAAATTTATAACAAACATTATAGGTATTAATTATTAATTTCCGATGTCCTATGATGTAAATATGTCAATTATATTTTTCTGCAACGTTATTTCCTGGGAAATAATTCGTTTAGGAAAGTGCAAACAGTGTCTTTTTTTTTTTGTGGTAGGCTTATCCAATTGCTACAATTTTTATATTATCTTTCGCAAGCACTATCAGCTGACATTCGTGCACTATATATATACAATCTGGTAGCTGTATTTCTTGGAGGATCGGTCACTGCAAAATAATGCTATGACCTATTCAGAATGTTAAAAATGAGATGTTTTCTTTAATATGGTAGACTTCTTTGATAAATTCCAGGTGAAACACGACTGTGATTGGTTGTAATTAAAAAAATCATTGTAATGTGATTGGTCATTGAATCCCATTTGGGGCATGAGTTAAATAGTCTGCGTAACATAGTATACATATATATCGAACAGCTTTTTCCCGGCTTTTCATCCCTCCCCGAGTTTTTAAAATTCTTAAAATCCTAAACACCAAAGTCGTTTCCAAATTTTCTCAACTTTATTCTCTGACATTAAACTTTCCTCTCCATGTCCGGACACATACTAGTATATTTTAATCACAAACATGATTTTATTTTTAAAATACTCACAACTTAAATTTAAATTAACGCGAAGAGGGCATTGATAAGTCCCTAAAACGGGAAGATCAGGGCTAGCCCTGCACCTTAATTACAAACATTATTATCTTCTTCTTCTTCCTTCCAAGTATTAGGCCAAGGCCTGTTACGATCCTATAGAACATTTTTCCTTATGGGAAATTCTCGTATAAGACTTGAAAGCATAATAATAGTCCCTTCGATTGGTTGCTGGCCAAAGGAAGGCAAGACCAGTGATGGGGCTGCCATCTTATAGCCTCTGGTCCGGCCTTTCTGGAGAAGAAAAGAAAATAAAGGAAAGAAGAAATGAAAGAAAGGAATGACTCCCTAGCCCTCGGATGCCCTATAGCGTCGGGGTCGAAAAAGAAACGGTTAACCAAGAGAGGTTAGATAGTAAAGTTAAAAGAGTGCAAAACACAAGTAAGTGGAAGAAATGTTTTGCACAGCTTGGGCACCTTGTGGTCGCCAACCACATATCCCCTAGATGTGGACCCCTGAGGGTAAACATTATTATTATTATTATTATTATTATTATTATTATTATTATTATTATTATTAAGTGAAATCTTGTGTTTCCCATTTTATAACCCAAACGCGGTGGTATGTTTTCAATAATTTTATCATAGTTATAAATAAATTAGGTTAAAAGGTGTTACTGAATATAGGGAAATTTAAAAGCTTAATAATAAGGAATCGCGGTTGATGCTGGGAATAGCAAGTGACTTGATTTACGAGAATGAGGAAAGGCAAGATTAAAATGACTAGAGTTGGCAGCCTGGGGGTATGTTGTGTGGCTTGACAGGTAATGTTCTCATCCCAGTGCAATTTGATTGATGTGCTTCCAGGAGGGAATAATCCTCTAATGGATTCAACACGCTCGCGCATTCCAACACTTATAATTTGATTTGGGAACACCACTTTGAATTACAATACGTTATAGATCATTCTCACAGTGTAGCATATGTAACATCCATACATGGCTCTGTCTCCGGAGGAAAAAAATAAACCAATAAATTATTTTAGCGGTAAAATATATGGGCAGAAGTAGCGAAAAATGACGCTAGGTTGACTTGAATGATACTGGTATTTGTACAAGAAATTTATGAGTGTGTATGTTTTCCTTCATAAAACTATTTTGACATGTTTCAATGTATATGTTTTATCTTTCTATAGCTAGTATTTTATTTACTTATTATAAAATGTGTCCACCGCTGTGGTCTCGAGGTAGCGTGCTGCCTTGTCACGCAGCGGGCCCGGGTTCGATCTCCGGTCGGGGCAGTTTTTCTGGGTGAGGTTTTTACCGGGGTTTTTCCTCACCTGTAAGACAAATGTCAGGAAAACCTTAAGGCCCAAACGGTCCCCGAAATCATATGGCCATCATCATCCGTTTCATTATCATCCTTCCTGGTGTGGAAAACAACGGGAAGCTACCAGACCTACAATTCCCTAGTAAAGCTGCAAGCATAGCATGAAAATGCTATGATTGCAGTAAAGGACCTGCCTTCGGGCAGAATTACTATGGATGGATGGATAATATAATGGGAAAGAACAACTAATGACAAATTAGGGAAATTTTAAAGAAGTGGTTGAATTCAAATGTGCAGGATTACAAATACGAACGAGATGCAAAAAAAAAAAAAAAACATAAGCTCAATTCAGTAAAAGCATGCTATTATGCATTACAGGGACTTTCGTCGTCCATACTCCTTTCAAAACATGTTAAACTGAAAATATATATAAACTCTTATCCTCCTTATATTATATGGATGCGAAACATGGACGCTTACTTTAAGGGAGGAAAGGAGATTACGAGTATTTGAGATTAAAGTTCTTAGAAAAAAATTGGGCCAAAAAGAGATGAACAGACGGTGAATGGAGAAAACTACATAATAATGAGCTACATGATATGTGTAGGAAGCCAGATATAATATGAACAGTTAAGTCTCGTAGACTGCGATGTGCAGGACATGTGGCACGAATGCGGAATGAACGGGATGCACTGACGTTTCTTGTAGGAAAACTAGAAGGAAAACGCCCAGTTGGTAGACCAATAATGAGGTGGGAGAATAACATTATGCATGATTTGAGGGAAGTATACAGAAAATGATTGGAAAACATTAGCTCAGGATAGGGATGTATGGAGAGCTTATGTCCACGGGGGCATAATCCTACGGGTTCCATAGTGCCACTGAGTTAGAGTTAGTATTTTATTTAACGGCGCTTTTTAACTCATCCAGTGCCTTAGCCGAAAGGCAAGACGCCTTGATGCAGGACTTGCGCTGGTTCGAGCCTCCATGGGATTTTCTCAAGGAATTTCAGTCAGTACTGCACCGGTGCTCGCCCAGGAATTTGGGTTGCTAGAATAGGTAGCAACTCTAGATTGATAAAACCAGCTATAACGGCAGGATGACCCGACATGTTGACCACATATTACCCTACACTGGAAGGATGATCTTCTACATCTGTTATTAACACATGAAGATGTGAGGCCAGCAGCCGGATCGTAGGCTTCTTAATTTAATGTTGAAATTCATTTACTTGCCAAAAGCACACGATAAAGGGCCCATGGTTGAACTTCTCTCCCGAAGGAAAGTAAAATCGAAAAGTTTTAATGTCTTTAAAAATTAAATAAAAATAAAACGTGGTTTTATTTTATTTTCATACTTGTTATGTAATTCAGTGACAGCTGTTTCGGTACACTGTACCTTCTTCAGACATGTTAACAAATTATGAATTGTGTTCCAACTGATCTAAGCAACAATACAATAATATTTATTTAATTTTTTTAATTTATGGATTTTCATCAAGTAAACACCAATTCAATTGATTCTTTAAAAATTGTCGACTCCGATCGGGTTTACCCGCAAAATTTGAAACCAGTGACAAAAATTGTAAGCATTAGTCTATCGTGAATATCTTTGTACCAATATTTGTAATTATTATCACTTTAAGTATTATAAAATCACAATGGCTGTAATTTATTTAATACAAATGAATAAATATACAAAAATAATGATTTATAAATGGGGAAAAGTCATAATATTTATAAATGTCATCTACCACACTTCGCCCTATCATTTTATCTGATATTCAAATTATGTAGAACTGGATTTTTGAGACACTATTTCCATAAAGAATTAAAAAAATATAATTTCTTCCATAAAATCGAACATATTTAAGGATACTGTATATTTTGTATAAAATAAAGCTTAAAATCGCTGTGAAATAACTTCTGTAGATAGCAAGTCAGAGAAGATGGAGGACATGTAAAAATAATCGAAATCGACCGATATTAGTGTCGAATCAATAGTTTTCAGAGTTGCTAATCTGATTGGTAACAGTCCTGATGACATTCAAGTCCAAGTTTAGTGATAAGAGACCCCTAACTTCTCTAGATCAGGGGTGAAAGGAGGTGACGTGTAAAAAAAATCGAAAACTACCGATATTAAGGGGACCCGGAAGGCCAGATGTGATGAACAAATGCATTTTCATTTTTTTTATCAATGAAAATACTAGAAAGAGTCCACCGCTGTGGTCTCGAGGTAGCGTGCTGCCTTGTCACGCAGCGGGCCCGGGTTCGATTCCCGGTCGGGACAGTTTTTCCGGATGAGGTTTTAATCGGGGTTTTTCCTCACCTGTAAGACAAATGTCAGGAAAACTTTAAGGCCCAAACGGTCCCCGAAATCATACGGCCATCGCTATCATCATCATTCATATTCTTCTTAGATTAAGCTTAGGATTAGGGACTCTCCTGGCGCACTACTATCATCATCATCACCCATCATATCATCGGGGCAACGTAACCCCGCCTTCCAGGCGTCCCAACCTCAGAAGTGGGTTACAAGTACACCATGCCGAGGGGATCCTATTCTATATCAACATTTGTTTTGATTTTTTGGTCACCCAGAAGTATACATTTTAATTCTTCCCGGCTTTGGGATAATTTCCCATATTATGAGAACACCAGGAATGTCGAAAGACAACCTGGGGCATTTGCAAAAAAAATACTAGAAATATTCCTCTTTAATATGGTATAATTATCTTTGCCTGTATCTTGTTTCTAAGTGTGTTTATTATTTCTTTTAAATATTCCCCGGCCCTTTAAAATGTGGGCGTGAGCCGTCAACTCTCTCCCATAGTTAGCATTCATTTTTTCAATATATAAAGAACATTTCCTCCTAAACTATTAAAGCTAGAGACCTGAAATTTTCAGGGCATCAATATAGTGCTCATATACAATTTTTACCATTTTGATGTTGTGATAGCCCAGTAATTAAATAATTTAGGTTGCAAAATACAGTGTAAAAAACTGAAAGAAAATATTTGTAAAGAAAACAATTTTTATTTTTGATATAAATGCATATCTATATAAATCCTTATGATAGAAGACTCTAAATATATGAACCTTTCCACTGTAAAAAAATTCAACTTGATAGGATTAATAGTTCAGGAGAAAATGTTCCTTACATTTAACATTATAAGTATAGGACGTTCCGGGTCCCCTTAATGTCGAATCTATAGTTTTCAGAGTAGCTAATCTGATTGGTAACAGTCCCAATGACATTTAAATCCAAGTTTGACTCCTAACACCCCCAAGGGTAATGAGGGGTGAAAAACGTCAAAAGTAAATGAGATGAAGTACGTAGTTTTTAGGGATGACATGAAGATTGGCAAAAATAAACAACTAGCAACTTATAAAACTTGTGCAGGGAGAAGATGATTCTTAGTATAACAAAGTTGAGATTGTTTCTGGAGTGGTTAAAATGGTGCGCAAGACAGCGGTGTAAGGAGGTCTGTACTCATACACATAACCATTAAGTTTACTCCAAGTTGTGTAATTACAGGATACAATCTGTAGAGTCGGAACGTGAATTAAAGAGCGTCTCACATTCTGCAGACTCTCATTACGAGAGGTGTGTCGATTGCTTGTTTTAACCTAAACAAATAATTTATTTTCACGTCAGACATATTTCATTATAATACTCTTGAATTAGTTTAGCTACAATGTGCTTCTAGTCCTAACTTAATATCTTTTTTATTACTATGTATACCAAGAAATCTTGTACATTTCGATACTTTCTCGTCAGCAATAACGTCGAGAGGTTGCCCCAACTGAGAATGATGTTAACAATAACACATAAAACATTGACGATCCTTGTAACAACTTGGAATAGTATAAACATAATTTATGTTTCACGGAGCTAGTTTATACAACACTATAAAAATCTGACAGTAGAATTTTACGTTTTTCTTGAAAAGGTCATGACAAGCTTTTCGTGTCTCTGTGACTGACAATTTTTGTTTCTAAAAAGTGCGAGTACATGTAACATAAATAATTCTTTTAAAAATTAACAACACAGAATGTATCTTTCGAATATCATGCGATTTTCAATAATTAAACAGGTTTTAAAATTTATTTTAATAACACACATTCATACAAAGGAAAGAAAATTTAGAACACGTTTACAACACTAAGAAGAAATAAATGTGTACCATTACTACAAATGTTGGGACTGGAGGTAAACGTTAATAAAATTAAATATACGACCACACACAGAAATATATTATTTAATGGAAATGGACAGTTAATGACAAATGAGGACAATTTTGAAGAAGTGGCTCAATTAAAATAGCTAGGAACAATAATTACAAACAAGAATGAGGAGTAGAAAGAAATTAACATAAATCTAATTCCAGAAATACATGCTATTATACATTATAGGGACTCTTGTCGCCCGTATTTCTCTAAAAATATGAAACTGAGAATATATGAAACCGTTATTCTGCCAGCTATAATGTATGGATGCGAAACAAAGGCTCTGGGGAGAAGAGTTTTCAAATATTTGGGAATACAATTCTTAGGAACATTGGGGGAAATAATGAAGTACCCGGCTCAACTTATAGAAGGAATAAAAAGTCTTTATATTGACACGAAAATTATCCTTAATTTAGATAATTATTCCAGAGAAGACATTTTAATAAATCAAGGAGTTCGACAAGGGTGTGCATCAGCACCTACATTGTTTAATATATATTTTGACGATGTTATACGAAAATGGAAAAAGTCAAGTCCAATAGGAATACAAATTAATAAGAAAATGTATATGAATATTTTAATGTATGCAGACGATCTCGTAATTATACAGAAGTCAGAGGATGATTTACAAAGAGCCATTTACATGTTGAATCAATTAGGACTCTATTATAAAATCAAAGTCTCAACTTCAAAAAATAAAATTATGGCTTTTCAGGGCAAAGTGCCAGTCAGAGCAAAAATAGTAATCAATAATGAAATAATAGAACAGATAGCACACTTTTACTATTTTGGTTCAGATATAACATATAGCTACGAATGGGATATACATAATAAATTAAACCGATATCAAATGATGTGTGTCACCATAAGAAGAACCCTCCGAAAGACTCGAAGAGAAACTCAGCTCAGGTTTTATAAAATTATGGCTGTTCCTGTTCTTTTATATGGATCTGAATTTTGGGTACTTACAAAAAAAAAGATACCTCATACATTCAAGCCGCTGAAATGAAATTTTTAAGATCCGTAAAAGGAGGTACACGCATGGATAGATTACACAATGAATCAATAAGAAATTAATTGGATATATTTTCAATACTCGATAAACTAGAAGAGCACAAATACCAATGGAAAGAACATTTAGACAGAATGGACAATACAATATTACCCAAAAAGATCAACGCCTACAAACCACATGGGAAAAGATCTTTGGGACGGCCAAGGAAACGATGAACTTGAGACCGGAATAGGTCGCATTGACCTAATTCTGGAAAGGAAGAAGAAGGGACATTTTTGGACCAAAGAGAGATGAGCCGACAGGCGAATGTAGAAGCCTACTTAACAGTGATGATCTTTATAGGAAACCAGATTAATAAGAACAGTTAATTCTCGTAAACTGCGATGGACAGGGCATGTGGCACGAATAGGGAATGAGAGAGGGGCACTCCGTTGTGAAGCCACATATCAAAGGTTCCATACATGAGAGGTGTTGTCGAGCAATGTGTCTTCAAATCCTTCGAACTAACACCGATCTTGAGAAATAATTAAGTAGTCATAGTGTGAAAACGCATCATTTCCGGACATTGGTACCCTATTAAAAAAATGATCAACATATCTCAATATGCTACCTCACCTCCGACGTCTGTTTTTTTTTGCAACACTCTGTATATCGCAAAAAAGCTAAATGTATATAAATAATCTACTAAACCTTGAACTCTTTGTTAATTTTAAACGCAAAATATGTTCAGAATAAAGTACAATAAATATTGCTTGAACTTTAATATTCAGAGTTGTTTCTTTTTGCTTTGGTAACATGTCTATATAAACCTACTGTACATCAACATGAAATTATGAAATCTACTGCAATACAATTATTTCAAGATGCCTCGGAGGTTGAATTGTTTCCGAAAACTTATTCCACATATCCTACGTAGTGCTTGTTATTAAAATATAGCAACTTAAAGCAATAAGGGAATAAATCTCATACTTATGTCATCATGCTGAAAGCTCTGAACGGAACTCAAAACTTTATTTTCGCTATTTTTTTTAAGTTAATAAATCCTAATTTATTGAAGATAATGTTTTCCAAAATGTTCATGATTAAGACATTGAAAAATTAAATTTAAAGTAGGCTTATATAAATATAACTAACTAACTAACTGGCGAAACCTTAGGTTGATGACCGAGCGGACATAAGTTCTCCACATATCCCTATCCTGAGTTAATGTTTTCCAATCATCGCCTGTATAATCTACTTCCCTCAAATCATGGTTAATGTTATTCTAATGTTTCATTCTTAGTCTACCAACTGGGCGTTTTCTCTCTGGTTTTCCCACACAAAGCTTCCATGCCCCTTTTCATTCTATATAAATATACGTTAAATAAATATTAATTCCAGAGTCTGTGTACCTAGACTTTCATACGGGTCTCAATTTTACACGTAACTTTTGACAAATTAATTTTTTTACTCATAATAAAGCAAGTTCATCTGGCTAAATATGATTCTTAGAATGCGATATACTCCACATTCGATTTAAGTTTAAATAAAATTTCATTTATTAGGTCAAAATATGGGTCTACTGTTAGAATAATAAATAATAGTTTAAAAGAACTAAAACAACAAGCTTTATTAGAAAACCAAACTAAAATAATAAATAATAGTTAAAAAAACTAAAATAACACGCTTTGTTAGAAAATCGAACTAAAAAATAAAAAAACAATTTTAATTTCCAACACGCTTGGGATAAAATTTAGGTGGTCAACAAAAAAAAAATCATCTCCAACACATCTAGAATAAAACTAGAGTTATCTAAAAAAAATAATTTTACTATCAAACACGTGGGGTGCTCTATATCAATTAATAAATTTGATAATAAACAGATATTGCTAAAAGTAGAGATTAGGATTTAAAAATAGAACATTTTAATCAGTACATTTATTCGTACCAGAGACTGAGAAATATCTAAGGAATTAAATCCAGTATCTCTTATATGTAAGAGTCGTCTTTCAAGAGAGTAACGTCACTCAATAGGAATTGGGATGCAGATAAATATTTTAAATACCAGGGTAAAATGCAGTATTACAATTTCTTATTTTTGTTAGTGAATATCACATAAAATGTGATGAAATATATATATAAAGGTCACACAAAACAAAAGCCTGCTAAAATAGAAAACAAAAATGAATATATATATATATATATATATATATATATATATATATATATATATATATATATATATATATACACACACATACAGTGGATATCTTTAAAAAAATCGTTCCGCTCTATGGTCGAACGATTTAGGATAACCGACCTTGGCGCAGAACTATGAAAAGTGTGCTGGTTTGTGTCCCCGTGGGGAAGAAATTTTCATATGAAATTTAGACTAGTTTACAGTACAGGATCCCAGCATCGTAAGGAGTAGAGCTCGGACTTTATTGCCTTTTCATTGCCGTTTCGCTTTCAAACAGTTGACTACACAGGTAGTTAGTCCTATCCCGTGCGCCACGATCTGATGAATGATTACAACATGCCGAAACCCAAACACACACAAGATGAATTCACTTGTAGATGAGTACGGTCGTGAGTATTTTTGCCTAAAAGAAGATAAAATATTTTGTAAATTGTGTAATGTAGAGTTGAAGGGGGAAGAGAAGAATTTTTATCAAGAGCCATTGCAAATCTAAAACACACATTGGGAATGTAAAACATAAGCTTGACGATGAAATACAGTCATCTGCACAAGGAGTTTCAGACACTTGTAATCAGCGTTAATTTTACAAGGATTTATGCGAAACTATGTTTTCCGCGAATATTCCTTTCAATAAAATTGCAAAATCCAGCTTAATAATTTTTTTTAGAAATATACGGGAAGAAAAATTCCTTGTGAAACAACTTTACGCAGGTATTATTTATCTCCTTGTTATGAAGATGTTCTGAAATACGTTAAAAAGACTGTAGCAGATCATAAAATATGGGTGTCAATCGATGAAACCCAAGATGCGTCCAGAAGGTCTGCAGGAAATTTGATAGTGGGGATATTATCACCTGAAAACCCCGGGAATAATTTTTGTTAACTACCGAGATCTTAAATAAAGTCAACCACTCAGAAATCGACAACCTTTTTGAAAATGCTATGTCTCTTCTATGTCCCAATGAAATAAAAAGAGACAATGTTTTTCTATTTGTAACAGACGCAGCCCCTTATATGTTGAAAGCAGCTTCCAGAATTAAAGAGCGACATTCCAAAAATGATACATCTAACTTGCTTGGCCCATGGACTTCACCGAGTAGCCGAAATAATTAGGTTGCATTTATCTGATGTGGACGTTTTGTATCAAACATGAGAAAATATTTTTAAAGGCCCCTTCTAGGAAACCGATATTTAAGGAAATTGCATCACAAATCCCTTTGCCACCTCAACCTGTTTTAACTCGATGGGGGACTTGGTTGCAGACCACTGCATACTACTTACAGCATAATGAAGTGATTGTTAAAGTAGTTAATACATTTAATGCTGAAGAAAGTTCGGTGATAAAAATTGTGAAATCTCTGATGTCAGGACAACTATATCAAAATTTGTTGGTAATCAACAACATCTACAAAGATATACCTTTAATAATAATAAAAACTGGAATCTTCACATATAGCATTGATTGATTCCATAAAACTGATAGAAATTTTATCGCGACATTTTGATGAAACAGGAGGTAGTTTTGGCATCTGAAATTGCAAAGCAGAAATTGCAAAGTGTATTGCTGAAAACCCCTGGATACTCAACTATTTGCAGTATAAATGATTTTCTAATGGACAACAAGAACGCATTTACTCTCTCCATGTTAGATACCTGTGATACACCCTACTTTCGTTTTGCACCAGTTACCTCTTGTAAACAGTACAGCACAAATGCCATACTAGTCAGACTGGTGCTACTATACCTCTACCACTCTCTCATAAAGCAATAGTATGTATAATAAGAGTGCACTTAATCTAAATTCATGTCCGATCCTTAGTAAGGAGTTTTGGTAAATACGATGAGTTGCGGTCCCAACAAACGATAACGGCTTGGGGTATTACTTGCTGACCATACGTCACTATAATACTTGCTGAACCATCTTATACCTCTGTAATTTACGTATGTGGATGCTAGACGGCAGTCGACCAGTAAGCGAAGAAAATTCTATACCTATACAACACAGAGTTACATACATAGTGTTCTGCCCAAAAGCAGGTCTTTCACTGCAAATTCAGAATTCTCTACTCTTTCCTTAACTCAAATTTCTTTTTTGTATCCGCATACAAACAATTTATTTTAGTATCGTCTATCATCTTATGCCTTTTTCTAGCTTCTAACTTTCTTTCCGTTGACCATTCCTTCTAGGGCATTCGTCAGCAGGCAGTTACTTCTTAGCCAGTGGCCAATCCAATTTATTTTCCTCTCTTTATGAGTTCCAGCATTGTTCTTTCTTCACCCACTCTGTCTAGCACATCTTCATTTTGTTTGTATTTTGTCTGTCCATTTTATACGCTCCATTCTTCTCCATATCCACATCTCAAAAGCTTCCAGTCGCTTTTCCTCATTCCGTCTATTTTGTACAAGTCTCTGCACCATGCAACGCTACACTCCACACAAAGCACTTCACTAGCCTCTTCCGTAGTTCTTTTGCCAAAGGTCCGCTGAAAATACTTCTCTTCTTGTTAAAACCTTCATTTGCCATTGCTATCCTCTGCTGTACTTTTTGACCGCAGTTCATGTTACTACTGATGGTACAATCCAAATATTTTAAGCTCTTCATTTGTTCGATGGCCTCATCTTTAATCCTCATGTTTATCTTCCTTGGTTTCCTTCATAGAGTTATTGAAAGGTTTTTATTTTATTCAATGCCACCAGTTTTGACATTTCTGCTATTCTTTCCTGGCATTGACGTATCGTAACTCACTTCTGAGGTTGGGGCGCCTGAAAGACGGGATTACCCTGCCCCAATGATATGAGTGATGATGATAGTAATGATGCGCCAGGAGAGGCCTTAATCTAATCTTATTTTTAAGCTCTTGTATCTCCCTACGAGTCTTAGGCACTCTTCCTATAGGGGAGGATTTCAACCATACTAATTTAGATACACTTGCTTTTGGATATATGTCCTTGAGTGGCCCGGGGTCAGCTTTCCGCCTCATAATAACATCTAGGAAACCAAGGCAATATAGTAAAACCTGTTTAATCCGGAACGTGAATAATGCGGAAATCCGTCCAATGCGAACAGATGTATTGGTCCGGCAAAATAATAGTAATTTTACGTGTATTTATTTTGTATTAAACGTAATCTGTCCAACGCGGAAACGGAAGGATGTTTCTACACAGTTCATGAAAAAATTATAAGGCGGCAAGATAGATTAGTTTCCACTTCATTGGATTCCCGTTAGGCGAAATAACAGTAAGTGATTATTCCTGCCGCCGGGTGAAATAGAATTTCTACCTGTATCTAAAATTTTCTTTCGGCCTCACTGCACACCCTTTTCTCTCTTCTTCTTATTCATAATTTGTAGGATTTTCATCCTGTTTATTTCCCAAATCACTCCTCGAAGGAAGACGTATTCGATGTGCAGCCACTGTCTATCCACCTCTTGTCTGGTCTTCCTCCTGTTCTTCTCCCGTCTATACCCGTTTTCGAAATATAGGTTCGTTTAACAAATATTTGCGTTTGGCATATGTCTTACAAATAACCAGAGGACTGTAAAATGTTAAATTCGTTTAATATCTAAGACCGAATGTGTACATATCTTTCACAGGTAGCGTTTTTAATTTAAGGAATAAAGATGACTAAATCGTATGTTCATTGAATCATACGTAAAATGACATATACGGTATTCTATAATCTAAAAATAGTTACTTGTTTTGTTTTTTATAACACGGAATGTTGTCTAATGTTGAAAAAATTGGTCCCATACGATTCCGTTTTGAACAAGTTTTACTGTACTAGGATGAGAAAATTTGAAAGCCATTAGAGGCCTTTTCATTCATGCTTTAAGGATCTTTTTATGAGCCTAAAAATCTTCAGACTCCAGATCCACGGCTTAAAGTCACTCCCGGAGGACTTGCTCCTTGGATTTTTCCATCCTAAAAAAATCTATCGACTCCGGCAGGATTTGAACCCGCGACCCTCGGGACCAGAGGCAAGGAGCATAACCACTAGTCGACCGCGGCCAACTGGAGAGGCCATATTCAAAAGCTAATTTAATAAAGTGAATATGATAATGATGACCAGGAGATGTTTGGGAACTGTTGGGCCTTAAAGTTTCCTGACATCAATCTTACAGGTGAGAAAAAAACCCTGAAAAAAAACTTAACTAGGAAAAATTGTCCCTATTGGGGATCGAATCCCGATCTATTGTGTGACAAGACAAAACGCTATCTCGACTCCACAGTGGTAGACGAGTTATTGAAAGTAAATTTCTGTAGATTTTGAATGGCACTTGAGTCACTTTAGCTCTCGAGACGTCAATTAAAACAAAATGTAACGTAGCGTTAATTATCTAAAATTTTCTTTTGGTGTTTGTATTATTTTTAATTTGCCTCTAGCCTTTAGATTAATTTCAACTCAGACATTCCTATTTCGTTATGTTGTACTTACTCTGCGCATCGAAATGAAACGTCATGCAGTCATGGATCGGTCTTGGGAGAGTAATTATAGAAAAGAAAGCAAAACCCACAAATTGAATTAATTTTTGCATTGTCCTTTCAGGTAAAACTAAATGGCTTTCTTCTCATTTAATAAAAAACGAACTCCTTTACTCAAGAGAAAGAGACCAGCCTCATGGACTAGTAGCCAGCGTTTCTCACTGCAGTCCGTGAGGTCCTGTGTTCGATTACCGGTGAGACCATAGGAATTTTTCCTTGATTATAGTTCATGAGGTTACGGATTCGATTTCCGGTCAAACCATAGGGAATTTTCCTTCAAGGTAATTATTCCTATGGTTGCCCATGATCAGAAATTAAGGTTAAAGTTAGGTTAAGGACTCTCTGGGCGCTTCATTGTCATTTATCATCCATCAGGTGTAACGCAACTCTGCCTTCCGAGTGCCTCAATCTAAGAAATGGGTTACAATGCAGTCAATGCCAGGGGAGAAAACAATAAATGTCATAAAATACAATCTGGTGGCATTAATATACATATAATATACAGGGTGTTGCAAAAAACATCGACCACGGAGATGAGGTAGTATATTGAGATATGTTGATCATTTTTAACAAGGTACCAATGTCCGGAAATGATGCGTTTTCACACTATGACTAGTTAATTATGTCTCAAGATCAGGGTTAGTTGGAAGGATTTGAATACTCATTACTTGACAACTCATAGGTACGAAACTTACGATACGTGGCTTCGCAACGGAATGTGACCGCAACATGATGGAGCTCCAGCTCACTTCGATTCTAATGTGACGAGACATCTGGATACCATGTATCCAGGTTGAGGGGGACCAGTCCCATGGCCTCCTGTGTCACCTGATCTTAACACTCTCGACAACTTTTTGTGGGGGGAGACATGAAACAGTCTATTTATCAGACTCTAGTAGAGTCACTTATGGATCTTATAGCTAGATTCCACGCTACTGTACAAATATTTCAAACGAGGCCAGGCGTATTTGAAAGTGTGCGCTAATCCCTACACCGACGATGTGAGCTCTGCGATGAGATGGGAGGTTATATTTTGAAAATTTGTGACTGTGATAGTATTGTCAAGTACTGTGTTTTGAAATCCAACTAACGGATACTATTGATCAGAGAGAGTTAGCTAGCTGACTCTGTGGGTTAGAAAACGCATCTTTGCCGACATTGGGTACCTCATTAAAAAATTATCAACATGTCTCAATACCCCCCCTCACGCTCTGTTGTCGGTTTTCTTTGGCAACATCCTCTGTGTTGTGTGTGTGTGTGTGTGTGTGTGTGTGTGTGGTGTGTATATATATATATATAAAGGCTCATCGGGGGCCGCGGTGGACTAGTGGTTATGCTCCTTGCCTCTGGTCCCAAGGGTCGCGGGTTCAAACCCGGCCGGGGTCGATGGATTTTTTAGGACGGAAAAATCCAAGGAGCAAGTCCTCCGGGAGGGACTTTAAGCCGTGGGTCCCGAGTCTGAAGATTTTCAGGCTCGTAAAATCTCCTTAAGCCTGAATGAAAATGCCTCTAAGCAAAATTTATCGAATTTTCCCGTCCTAGTACTACCTTGGTTTCCTAGATGTCAGTATGAGGCGGAACGCTGACCACGTACCACTCAAAATGACATCTATACGAAAACAAGTGTAACTAAATTAGTATGGTTCAAATTATTCCCCTTAGGGGGAGAGCGCCTAAATCTCTGTAAAGGGAAAACATAGGCTTACAATACAATACAATACAATACAATACAATAGGCCTATACAGGATATAGATCTGATTCACAACTAACACTAATATTTGGTGTGACGTCGAACGTTCGCGTTACAAGTATATAAAGAATCTCGCTGGTCAATGCCAAATTGTATTTACTATTTTCTTTTAAATAAATAATTACATTCTAAAAATAGCGGTAGCCTTCCTAAATATGCATAGGTTAAATTTTAAAATGGTGTAAGTCACATTTGTTGGTTTCCCAGAAATTAACATAACGCTAAAAGTAGGCCCTACTGTAGTACATTCAGAAACAAATGTGTTTTAAAATAGAGTTATGATCTTAGGGGTGTCGTATCTAAATACAAATTTAACATAGACGTTTGAATGGAATTGGCTTAATTTAGTTTGTAGGCATACAATGGTTACAATTGTAATGTTGAAGTAAATTATTTAAAACACAGTAACTTTAACCCGTTTATATATGTAATTAAAGCCTAAGACATTCCTATGGATACATTACTGCTCACAAGGGCGCAACAACAAACTATTCCTATACTTCTCTGCCAACATAAATCAAGCAGCAAATTTTAATCTTATATACCTTTGAAAATACGCTTAAATTTACAATTATTGACAATTGCAAATTAGATATATTCCAATTCAAATTCTTCCCCCTTAAAAATAAAACTTTACAAGTATAATGGAAATGTACGGAACTGCAATATATTAATTATGAAATAATAATACATTTGGCTGAGAGTATGTATCAATAAAATTAAATATGCCTATATGCTCCAGGGGATAAGCGGCCGTCATCCAGGACAGACAATCCAGCTGATACCTCGTGCCAGTTGTCTAGAAAGGTGGGAGTTATAAGCTCCTACTACTCCCAAGGGCCTCAATAGGCCTGTAGTGACATTACTTTATATTTCTAGTGATA
This sequence comes from Diploptera punctata, assembly GCA_030220185.1. Taxonomy (NCBI): domain Eukaryota; kingdom Metazoa; phylum Arthropoda; class Insecta; order Blattodea; family Blaberidae; genus Diploptera; species Diploptera punctata. Next base: position 432,299 of record JASPKZ010008096.1, on the reverse strand, counting down.
AGTTACGATATGACCATAGCAGTTAAAGGAGCATACATTGATCACAAAATGTGCACACGCGTGCAATGAACGGTATCCAGGTACCCAATAATTGCAGAAGAAACAAAAATAATAACTTTCAAAAGGAGGAAAGAAAATAATAGACAACTCTGCTCGATAATACAGTACCGCACATAAAAAAATCATAAAGAAAGAACGCGTAGGAGACGAAGGGGGAACACGGAGGCAAATACTGTCATGTCAGGGAAAAGTACTTTATACAGATCTAGAAGTTGTACAGTAATTACTCAGCAGGGAGTATGCTTACAATTTATGTCTCGCTATAATTTTAAGAGTTGCTCCATGTTGGCTTACTCCCAATAGAATGGGAACTATCCTTCATTCTTATGACGGCTGTGTTTTCTGATTATGACATGCGAAATGTTTTTCTTCTTGTTGTTAATTCTAGTGCTATATTAGCTTGTCGGAAGCAGAACTCCGAAGTTTTATCACTTTGCGTGCTTACAAATTAGGTTTAACGGTATTACAGTTCAGTACCTAAGAGCCAAGTAACTATTAGTCTCTTCGGCTTAACTCTACTTTACCTCCCACTCATCCCTCGCCGAGCCTTAAAAGACACGATCATTCGAGTGCAGATTTTAAACTCTGGATCATACAATTTTTTTGATCAGGAAAGGTAGAGCAGAATTTTAATATTGCCTAAATAATAAACTTAAAGTTTATAAATAACTAGCTAAAACCCGGCGTGCGCTGCTACGCCTAAATAAATTAAAATTAATGTGTTTTTATGTTTAGATGAATAAGTAAAATGAAAAATAATTATATATTTATATTTTTAGATACCCTGTGCTGATTACCCGGCGTTGCCCGCGAATCTACTTATCCCGATCTTCTTGGCATAAATGAGCTGAAAGACAAAAATTAACGTACTTCTCATGCTTAGTTGAATAAGTAAAATGAAAGATAATTATAAATGTATAGCCTATTGTAATTATTTTAAGATTCCCCATACTGATTACCCGGCGTTGCCCGGGAATCTACTTATCTCGATCTTCTTGGCATAAATGAGCTAAAAGACAAAATTTGTTATTGTGAGTTATCCATGTCCCGCGACGTACCCGAGCGGTTAAGGTAGGAAGCCTTGGCGCAGAGCTACGGGACTTGCGCTGGTTCGAGTCTCCATGGGGGAAGGAATTTTCTCATGGTATTTCGGCCAGTATGGGACCGGTGCCCACCCAGCATCGTGAGGCAATTGGGTAGCTACAATAAGTAGCGGCTCCAGGTTGAGGAACCAGCTTTAACGGCTGGGGGACTCGACATGCTAACCACATGTCACCCCTACACTGGCTGTTGATCATCTACCTCTGTGATTGACACATGTGGACGTGAAGGGCCAGCAGCCGGCTGGTAAAAGGGCAACCGCTGAAAAGTGGAAAGACCCTCAATCGGAATCGGAGTTATCCATAAAAGAATACCCGCCATGTGCTGCTATGCTTCACAGGAATTTACGTACTTGTCTCGATCTTCTTGGCATCAATGAAAGACAAAAATGGTTATTGTGAGTTATCCGTAAGAGATAAACATATGCTGTCGTGGACTTTTGTAGAGCTTTTTGAGATATTCAATTCTGTGTACATTAATTTTGTGTATTTGTTATGGTTTAGGCAGCGTAATCGATTTAAGCGTCCAAAGAGCTACTTTTCACATTTTCTACTATAAAGGGCGATTTTTAAGGGTGTAGGAGTTGAGTACCACAACTCTCTTATAGCCTATGTTCATCTCGGGAATCTCCTGAACATTTTGCAAAAAGCTCCATCATAATTGGATGAACGGTATGACCGCGCATAAATTACGAACAAACAAACATTTTTATATATTAGATTGTGCATTTAAAAATTATTTTATAAGTAAATATAACTTTAAATACAAACCTAAACATTTCATTGTAGTTCTGGTCAAATAAAAAACCTCATAATAATTAAATATTTTACTTTACTATTTAACTCATGCCCCAAATGGTAGTCAATGACCAATCACGTTTCAATTAATTTTGTCTTACAACCAATAACAGCCGTGTTTCATCTCGCTCTTTATCGATTTCTATTTATCAGCTACTGCTTTTGTGATTAAAAAAGCTTTTCCTTTTTAATTATCTGAACAGCTCAGAGCATTATTTTTCTCCAACAAATACATTGAATGTAGCAAATAATGAACACATTCCTTGATTTTACTGAATTGTTTAGTAAAAAAATAAATTAGTAACCTATTACGTTAATTATAATGTACAGTTTGATCCTATTTGGCAATAAATTATATGATCAAGTTGCAGTGAATATACATAATCTCACATTTCTTATTTTTTTCAAACATCGCCGTTTACATTAAATATACAAATATATTAAAATACCGGTAACTATATCCACCGCTGTGGTCTCGAGGTAGCGTGCTGCCTTGTCACGCTGCGGGCCCGGGTTCGATTCCCGGTCGGGGCAGTTTTTCTGGGCGAGGTTTTTATCGGGGTTTTTCCTCACCTATAAGACAAATGTCAGGAAAACTTTAAGGCCCAAACGGTCCCCGAAATCATATGGCCATCATCATCCTTATCATTATCATCATCTTCATCATCCTTCACCGGTGTGGAAAGCAACGGGAAGCTACCACACCTACAATTCCCTAGTAAAGCTGCAAGCATAGCATGAAAATGCAATGATTGCAGTGAAGGACCTGCCTTCGGGCAGAATTACTATGGATGGATGGATATTTAAATAATGACTTTTGAGTATGCAGCTTAATTTTATTCGTTAAATAGTTGTAACAAATGACACTCTTTACTTCCAAATCCTCTAGATAAATTGGAAATAACTCGTGGCATTACTTATGACAAAGACTTTCTTAATAAAGCTGTTATAAATTATCTTAAATCATTGTTGTCAAAATTCTAAAATATTTCTATTAAAGTTTAATTTTTTTTTTTCCAAATGCCCCAGGTTTGTCTTTCGACATTCCTGGTTCCTCTCCTGGCATGGCGTACTTGTAACTCACTTCTGAGGTTGGGGCGCCTGGAAGGCGGGGTTACGTTGCCTCGATTATATGATGGGTGATGATGATGATAATGGTGCGCCAGGAGAGTCCCTAATCCTAAACTTAACCTAAGATGAATATGAATGATGATGATTGCGATAGCCATATGATTTCATACTCCCATAAATAAATGTAAACTAAATAGTGATTGGAATTAAAAGCACTTATCTTTCTTATATGCCCAATCGGATTTAACCTTAAAGGCTATTAAATATAATTATTAACCAATATAATTTATGAATAATGCAATGTGACGTAATAATGAACGTTGTATTATAACATGCTAAATTTATGTTTCTGGTGTCAACTTGTATTCTGAGTGGAAGAAAAAAATAGCTTCTCAAGTAAAATGTAATAATCTCCAATTCAAGAATTGAGAAAAGTGAATATTTTATATTTAAACGAAAATAATAATCAACTATATTTAATAAGAATAATTGATTTACATACAGTAAAAGTTCCTTATTGCATGCTATTATGCATTGCAGAGACTCTTGATGTCCCAACTCCTTTCAAAAAACGTTAAACTGAAAATATATAAAACTATTATTCTACCAGTTATATTATATGGGTGCGAAACATGGACTCTTACTTTAAGAGAGGAAAGGAGATTACAAGTATTTGAGAATAAAGTACTTAGGAAATTTTTGGACCAAAGAGAGATGAACAGACAGCTGAATGGAGAAGACTACATAACAATGAACTACATGGTATTTACAGGAAGCCAGATATAATAAGAACAGTTAAGTCTCGTAGACTGCGATGGGCAGGACATGTTGCACGTATGGGGAATGAGAGACTTGCATGGAAGCTTCTTGTAGGAAAACCAGAGGGAAAACGCCCAGTTGGTAGACCAAGAATGAGGTGGGAGAATAACATTAACTATGATTTGAGGGAAGTAAATTATACAGGGAATGATTGGAAAGCATTAGCTCAGGATAGGGATGTATGGAGAGCTTATGTCCGTGCGGCCATGAACCTACGGGTTCGATAGTGCCAGTGAGTAAGTAAGTAAGTAAAAGTTCCTTATTGGCGGGGTATATGTTTCGCAAATATGCCGCGATACAGAAACCGCGAATATGGTACGGTAATTTGTATGGGTATATATGGGATACGTTCAAAGGGTACAGAATAAAATAAAAATTAAAAAAAATAAAATCAATTAATGAACGATTTTGAACAATTTCTATTAATTATTACTATCAGGTTTAGGCAAGGACTTACAGAACTTGGTAATGTTTTTGTATTAATGTGTTGATTGTAAGAGATTTATTAGGCCTATGTAGCGTTCTGGTTTTCCCTACGGCATTTTTTTTGGTTATGATAAAATGCTATAAGCCGGAACGTCGCGCGTTCGATTTCCGAAAGGAGTAGGTATTTTTATACAGCCTAACCGTCTGGCGAAAATATGTCTCTGAGGTCTGCTTCTAGCGGAAATCAGCACCAAATGAATTTCTGGGGATAAAAGCGGCGACACGAGGACAAACTCGGGGCTGACATCTCGTCCCAATTAACTGCAAAAGTGTTAACGTTAACCTTACATTAATTTGAGACGAAAAAAATGTGTTTAATAATAATAATAATAATAATATAATAATAATAATAATATAATAATAATAATAATAATAATAATAATACTAATAATAATAATATAATAATAATAATAATAATAATAATACTAATAATCACAACAATAACAATAATAATCTAATAATAATAATAATAATCACAACAATAACAATAATAATCTAATAATAATAATCACAACAATAACAATAATATAATAATAATAATAATTTAATAAAAATATATAATTCAATAACAATAATATTAATGCAATAACAATAATAATAATTTAATAACTAATGATATACAGTTTATTATTCATTGTCCATCGCTGTGGTCTCGAGGTAGCGTGCTGCCTTGTCACACGGCGGGCCCGGATTCGATTCTCGGTCGGGACAGGTTGTTGGGTGAGGTTTTTTCCGGGGTTTTCCTCACCTGTAAGCCAAATGTCAGGAAGCTTAGGGCCCAACGGTTCCCGAAAATCATCCGGTCATCATCATCATCATCATCATCCTTCACCGGTGGGGAAAGCAACGGGAAGCTACCACACCTATAACTCCCTGTAAAGCTGCAAAGCATAGCATGAAAATGCTATGATTGCTGTGAAAAACCTGCCCTCGGGGAGAATTACTACGGATAGATGGATTATTCATTTAAAGACAATAATTATATTAATTTAATAATAATAATAATAATAATAATAATAATAATAATAATAATAATAATAATAATAATAATAATAATAATAATAATAATAATAATAATAATCAGGCTTATCAATTTAAAAATTGTTTCTATTTTATCTATTCCAATTTAATTAACTGTCTCTTATATATAGGCCTATATATAGACCTATATGTTATAATTAAATTTTTTGACAATTTGGAAATGCAAGTAATAATGGAGAATATAATATATATAAAGAAAGATAAATGTTTGAATTGGATTCGCCTGGTAGTGTAATGGATAAAACGCCGGGGTACTGACCCAGAGGTACGGGTTCGAATCCCGTTCAGGCATTTATTTTTCTTATCATGTCATATATATATATATATATATATATATATATAAACTAACGAACTCACTGGCAATGTCGAACCTGTAGGTTCATGGCCGCGCGGACAAACGCTCTCCATACATCTCTATCCTGAGTCAATGTTTTCCCATCATCCCCTGTATAATCTACTTCCCTCAAATTATAGTTAATGTTATTCTCCTACCTCATACTTGATCTACCAACTGATATGTTCAAACTATTAGATATAATTACACAATACAGAGATAAATTGATGGACCACATCAATAGAATGGATAACTATATAATTCCGAAACAGATTCTTCATTACAAACCACTAGGACGAAGGAATGTTGGAAGACCCAGTAAAAGATGGATAGATCAATTCTATCTAACATGAGATCGGAGCAGACCAGCAGGTCCATTCCTTGATGCTGTTTTATATATATATATATATGCTACCCGTATTCCAACACAAACATACATTTTTCTTATATATGTAGTATTCTCAATTCACACAAGAGGTAGCGGAAAATCGTTCCGACTGACATCTAGTAGCCAACATAACAGTTAAGCAAATTTTTAAAGAGAATATTTATTTACTTTATAGCAGTAACGCTTGTATATTTAGATGTTATAACTGTATTTTTGACATTTGGCAATGAAGGCAAACATCATATGAAAAGAAAAATGAATACTTGAGACTGGATTTGAACCAGAGTCTCTAAACTCTGGATGTTTAGCGCTCTAACCAACTGAGCTACTTAAGTATTCCAACACAAACATACATTTGTCTTATATATGTAGTATTCATATATAATATATATATATATATATATATATATATATATATATATACAATTGCACACATTGGGTTTAATTCCTCTAATATATATATATATATATATATGTGTGTGTGTGTGTGTGTGTGTGTGTGTGTGTGTGTTATAATTAAATGTTTAACATTGAGCAATGCAAGCTTAATATGGTAGATAAGAAAAATAAATGCCTGGACGGGATTCGAACCCGGATCTCTGAGTCTGTACCTCAGCGTGATATCCATTACACTACCAGGCGAATCCAATTCAAACACTTATTTTTCTTATATATGTATTATACTCTCCATTATTACTAGATGTCGCGAGAACAACATCTATAAAGCGTCACTGCTATAAAGTAAAAAAAATATTCTCTTTAATTTGCTTACTTGTTATAGTCAGCTACTAGATGGCAGTGAAGACCGAGTTCTCGCGACATCTAGTAATAATGGAGAGTATAATACATATATAAGAAACATAAGTGTTTGAATTGGATTCGCTTGGTAGTGTAATGGATATCACGCTGAGGTACAGACTCAGAGATCCGGGTTCGAATCCCGTCCAGGCATTTATTTTTCTTATCTACCATATATATATATATATATATATATATATATATAGTGTGTGTGTGTGTGTGTGTGTGTGTGTGTGTGTGTGTGTGTGTGTGTGTGTGTGTAAAATTATTAATTGAACTATATAATTATGTACTGCACGAATTATTCCTATAATTGAAACAGTTTGCACTATTTCATCAAATGGCAATGCGTTAACATATTATTTGGAAAATAACGTAACCATTTGTTTAGCTTAAATGAGGATTAGTTTATAAAATTAATGTTAAGGCTTAATATTAATGGTTTATGTTGTGGTATTTATTAGAAATAAAGCCTAAAATAATCCTTTCCCTTGTTAATGGATATTCCAAAATTACGATATGTTAAACAGATACAATTATAATCGCATTAAAATGCATTAAATCTCTTTGACTATTCCACTAATATTGTAGCATTATCGAATGAATAAATTCAGTACTTACGGTCAACATTTACTGTCCATACCTTTGTAAAACAGGAACGTCATAAAACAATGCATAACCAAAGGCCAGCACTCAACGACAAATAATCGCTTAATGAATATCAGTACCTAATAGCATTATTCGCTTCCAGATCGAACACAATGAAATTCTTAACTATACTAATTCGAAGCTAAGTTGCAGTTGTACTGTAAACGTACTTGTAAGCCCTATAAGATTACTCCGCCGACTCGTCCTATTGGGTGAACCATTAAACTACTTTTAACTGTCATATTACTGAATTGTGTCGATCGAAATATTTGTTTTTGTATTGACTTACGCTTTCAGGGCCGGAGTTGCTATGACGATCTTGAAGACGATTTCCGGGCTGTAGGCCGTGGTCTTGGGGCTTAATGTTCCCCGACGTTTCGCCAGAGACTGCGTCTGGCATTCTCAAGGGTAGTGTTGCTCGGAAATCGTCAAGATATTTTTTTTTGTTCAATGCCACCTGTTTGTCATTCGACATTTCAGGTATTCTCTCCTGACATTGGCGTATTATAACCCACTTCTGAGGTTGGGGCGCTTGGAAGGCGGGGTTACGTTGCCTCAATGATATAATGGGTGATGACGATGGGTAATGATGCGCCAAGAGAGGCCTTAAGCCTAAACTTAATCTAATGAGTGAACATGATATTGATGATAATGATGGCCAGATGATATTCGGGGACCGTTTGTAAGACAGGAAAAAACTCGAAAAAACCTCACCCAGGAAACTTGTCCCGAGCGTGGATCGATCCCGGGCCCTCTTTATTCTTCTTCTTTTTTTTAATTTCTAGCTACTAAAAAACCAAACCCTTTTATAGTAAACATCTAATATTATTTTAAAAAATGTAGCTTATATACTAATATTATTTAAAAAAAAATTAAACCGATCCGATTGAGGGTCTTTCCACTTTTCAGCGGTTGCCCTTTTACCAGCCGGCTGCTGGCCCTTCACATCCACATGTGTCAATCACAGAGGTAGATGATCAACAGCCAGTGTAGGGGTGACATGTGGTTAGCATGTCGAGTCCCCCAGCCGTTATAGCTGGTTCCTCAACCTGGAGCCGCTACTTATTGTAGCTACCCAATTGCCTCACGATGCTGGGTGGGCACCGGTCCCATACTGGCCGAAATACCATGAGAAAATTTCTTCCCCCATGGAGACTCGAACCAGCGCAAGTCCCGTAGCTCTGCGCCAAGGCTTCCTACCTTAACCGCTCGGCTACGGCGCGGGACAAAAAAAAAACCAAGAAATTTTAACGGTATTGGTGTTTTGGCAAGAAAATGCCTCCGAGGAGCAGTTTAATATTCATTGACAGCCAGGTTATTAACGAAACATTTTACCACGAACCATCACATTTATTCAGTCACATGCTAACTCTCCATAGAGATGTCATTCCGTGGAATATATCTTACTGTATATTTCCTATTTCATAATGTTTATATAATTTCAAAATATCAATAAGTAAAACGAAAATCCTAACTTTTAAGGGATCAGATACCGTAAGAGCTAAAATAATTCTGGAGAGGAAACCCATTGAACAAGCGAACCATTTTAAATACCTGGGTTATGAAATCTCCTGTTTTAAAAATGAAGATCTATTTAACAAACTTAATAAATTTAATTATATATGTGGAACAATGAAAAGGATATTTAAAAGCACAAGAAAAGAAACAAAATTAAAATTTTATAAAGTAGTGGCAGTCCCCTTACTATTGTATGATAGTGAATTTTGGGTTTTAACTAAAAGAGAAGAGAAGATCATAGAGGCAGCTGAAATGAGATTTCTGAGAAGTGTGGCTGGTTGCAAACTTCTAGATAAGAGAAGAAGTGAATATATTAGAAATGAGCTAAATATCTTTAAACTCTTAGATAGAATAAAATAATCTAGAAAAAAAACTGGAAAGAACATGTTCAAAGAATGGAAGATGATCGCATTCCCAAAATACATACCAAAAGGACGCAGGAATGTTGGTAGACCGAAGAAGAGATGGATCCAACTTCTGAATGAGAATCTATGAGACTGGAACAAGCCACATGGGCTTAATCCGTGATTGTTGATGATGATAATGATGATAATGATAATGTTTATCTGACAGGAGAACTTTCAACCATTGCATGTCGAAAGCTATCTCGAAGTAGCGTTGTGATGTACCAACACCGTGTCCAAAAAAATATCTGCCGCTTTTAACTGCAAGACACAAAAATCCAGCGGCAAATCTCTCATTTAAACTATCCATCCATAGTAATTCTGCCCGAAGGCAGGTCCTTCACTGCAACCATAGCACTTTCATGCTATGCTTGCAGCTTTGCTAGGGAATTGTGTAGGTGTGGTAGCTTCCCGTTGCTTTCCACACCTGTGAAGGATGATGATGATAATGGTAATGATGAGAATGATGATGATGATGGCCATATGATTTCGGGGACCGTTTGGGCCTTAAAGTTTTCCTGACATTCGTCTTACAGGTGAGGAAAAACCCCGATAAAAACCTCACCCAGAAAAACTGCCCCGACCGGGGATCGAACCCGGGCCCGCTGCGTGAAAAGGCAGCACGCTACCTCGAGACCACAGCGGTGGACATTTAAACTGTAGGGAAGTAATACAACTCCTGACTACTTTGATGTGCGCCCCGCGTCCCGCCACATTCCATTCGCTTTTTATTCAAGCAGGGAGTTCATCTGTTCCGTACATTGCTGGATTCTGGCTTCGATTTCTGTGCCTTGCAGTTAAAAACGGCATATCTTTTTGGACACGTTGTTACTACATCACTACGCCTCTCTGGGAGAAATTTAAAGTTTGTTTTTCGGCGTGCAATGTTTGACAGTTCCCTTGTGAGATTCCTCCATAGCCCTTGAAATGTGTGTGCATGAATTCTGGCACAACATAGGCCTATACAAGACTTTATGACTCTAACAAAAGTATTTCTAGTGTATTAAAATTGTTAAAGCAATATTAAGATTGGACTGCCAAAATAAAACACGAAAGGTACAATTTTTAGCATTTTTTATATATAATATTATGGAAATTTCTTTTGAGGTCACATACGAGTATTTACAAATAAGGCGGCATACCTTTGAGAAAAGTTTATCTATCACATCTTTCGAAAAAAGAAAAGTTAGTGGTAATTTGAAAACTACAAAATTAATATCAACACCATAATTTTGTTTATGATTTAAGGATATTCATACTCCAATATCCCTCTTTTCCGTATATAAATAATTATTTTATGGCTTTTGTTGCGCTTCTAAAAATAAAATATCAATTGGTATGTCATAAAAACGCATAGAAATTATATAGAACCCATCACACTATCCTTTAATCGGCCTTTTTTCTACTTTGTACCTTGTTATTGTGTTGTATGGAGGCTTCTTTGCCAGGAACAAACCTATCTTTTACCGTCATTCTGAACTCCTATAATAACATACATTTCACATAACCGTGTCACCTATACATCTAGCTGCTCATTTCGTCCGGGTCAATGTATACTTCCACATTGTTATAATATTTACATGAAATAGTTTTAAAAGTGTGTCACAATAATGCTGATAATCGATTTCTTAACACAACTACTCATTTCTGTACTTTATCGATTAGAAGTATAACTTTCTAGCTTGACTACATATTTTTATTTGTGTCATGTAGAAAATTACAGGTAACCTACAATATAAGGTTTAAGAAAATATATGTTACATTTCGGAGAATTTTTCTTCTCAACTCGTGTACTGGAAGTTTAATACCAAAATAGTCGAGAAAATTGTTTTCTTCTTCTTGTTACTCATATTCTTAATTTAGGATTTTCATCCTGTTTATTTCCAATATCACTCCTCGGAGGAAGACGTATTGGATGTGCATCCACTGTCTATTCACCTCTTGGCTTGTCTTCCTCTTGTTCTTCTCCCGTCCATTGGTCTATCTTCTTTAGCTCTTTTTGCAAGTTGGTTGTCTTCCATTCTTTCTATATAAACTTTCCAATATTTCGTATATCTATAATACATTTGGGTATGTCTTGAAAATGGCATTTGTCCCTAATTTCTGTGTTGTGTATCTTATCAAATAATGTTTTCCATGGGTTGTTCATTTTCTTTTTTAAGCTCAGAATGTTTAGTAATAGTGGTCGAAGAATTGAGCTGATCTCTCGTCCGGGGAAGCCTTCATTGTCTTTGCGTGAGAGTTAAAAATTTTCTCGCAACTTATAAGTTTGCCTGTTATGGTGGACTAGTAGTTACCATGCTCGCTTCTAGTTCCGAGGTTCGCGCGTTCAAACCCGGCCAGGGTAGATGGATCTTTCAGGGTGTAAAAAAATCCCGAGTTTAGGTTCCTTCAGAAAAATAAAATCCGCGATTCTCGTGTTGTAGATTTAGGACACGTAAAATAACCTCGAGCCTGAAAAAATGAGGCATCTCACCAAAATTTGTCAAATCTTTCACGTTCACATTTTAATTGCGAAGATAATGATTTTAGGCGTTAAAAAGCGTCGTTAAATAAAATATTAACCCAACTAACCAACTTGTGAGGTAGGGATAGTATATGAAAACGTGTCCGCAATGGGAGATGTTAAACCATGGAAATGTAGGTGTGTGTGTGTGTGTGTGTGTGTGTGCGTGTGCGTTTGTGTCAGTGTGAGTGTGAGTGCGAAAGAAAGAGGGAGAAAGTGAGAAAGAAAGAAAGAAAGAAAGAAAGAAAGAAAGAAAGAGAGAGAGAGAGAGGAGAGAGAGAGAGGGAGAAAGTGAGAAAGAAAGAAAGAAAGAAAAAAGAAAGGGAATCTCAGTAATATGGGAAGTCTCGAGATAAATCTGAGTTCTACAGCGGTTGTTAGCACTATTTGATGAAATATATAAAAGTAAATCAACTGCTGATTTCTAAAAGAAAGCTATTAATTACTTTTTTGGTTCGTTATTATAGGGCATTTGGTCTTACTTTACCACTCAAGGTCATGCTCTTCTCATCCCTATAACTATTTGGAGAGGGCTGTAATTTTCAGTAGCTGTTTCCTCGGCAACTGGCATCACGTGCTTCTTGTCGCTGTTGCCAATGCGAAACACATTCCATTCTAAAAGTCATTACATTACAGTAATCATGTTAATCCAGATCTCATTTGACAGTTGAATGAATGGCGGCATCCTTGTAAGCGTATCTCTTTCTCTGTCATTCACTAATTAACCTTGAGCGGTAAAGTAAAACCAAATGCCCTATAAAAATTCTTTAAAGTGGTTTGAATAATGGTATCGTTTGAGAGTCTCGGATTTAGGAAGGAATTAAATTACGTGCAGATGTAAGAAATCTAGAATATGTCCTAAATAATTTAGTGGCACGCGCCGGAAACTACAAGCCGGAAGGTCGAGGGTTCGAGTTCCGCTGGAGTTAGGATTTTTAAACTGATCTAAATATTCTGGCGACACCATGGCCCTTGGGTCGGCTCAGCCTCTAATCTAAATGAGTACCAGGCGCTTATTTTGGTACTAAAGGCGGCCGCCACGCAAGGCTGACAACCCGGGTGGACATCACGTGCCGATTTTGTCTCGAAAAAGTGGGAACCTTAACCTCCTACTACCACAAGGGTTTCCTAAGGCCTGTAGTGGGATCACTTTACTTTGACCTAAATAATTTAATTGAATCAATTAAATTTAACCTAAAAACAAATATACTATATAAAGCAGTGATACGCCCAATATTGACCTATGTCTCCGAAACAAGAGCAGATACTGTTAAATCAAAACAAACTTTAGAAACAAATTAAATTAATATTGTGAGGAAATTTGTACGTAAATCAAGGAAAGATCAAATTAGAAATGAAGAAATAAGAAAAAAACTCCAAGCGCGACACGTCTAGAAGGCCCTTGGTCTTTAAGTCGGCTGCCGGTCTCACATCTACATGTGTTAATCACAGAGGTAGACGATCATCTAGCCTGTATAGGGGTGACATGTGGTCAGCATGTCGGATCTCCCAGCCGTTATAGCTAGTCTTCTCAATCTGGAGTCCGTTACTTATTGTAGCCATCCAAATTCCTCACAATGCTGGGTGGGCACCGGTCCCATTCTGGCCGAAATTCCACGAGAAAATATCTTCCCCCATGGGGGGGACTCGAACCAGCTCAAGTCCCGTAGCTCTGCGCCAAGGCTTCTTGCCTTAACCACTCGCGTACGGCGCGGCACGAATAAATAGGAAGGCAGCCGAATATTCAGGCAATAGGTGAATGGATGGAAAAAAAAATGAGATTTGGATGGAATCAACATATATCCCGCATGACACCAGATATAATTCTACCCATAAAATAATAATAGTACTGCCACTGCTACTACTACTACTCCTACTGCTACTACTACTCCTACTACTACTACTACTACTACTACTACTCTCCTCCTAGCGCGACAGGCCTACAAGGCCCTTAGCCTACTAGCCGGCTGCTGACCTCACATCCACATGTGTCAATCACAGAGGTAGATGATAATCAGTCAGTGTAGGGGTGACATGTGGTCAGCATGTCGAATCCCCCAGCCGTTATAGCTGGTTTCCTCAACCTGGAGCCGCTACTTATTGTAGCTACCCAAATGCATCACAATGCTGGGTGGGCACCGGTCCCATACTGGCCGAAACACCATGAGAAAATTTCTTCCCCCATGGAGACTCGAACCAGCGCAAGTCCCTTAGCTCTGCGCCAAGGCTTCCTGCCTTAACCGCTCGGCTACGGCGCGGGACACTACTACTACTACTACTACTACTACTACTACTACTATTACTACTACTACTACTACTACTACTACTACTACTACTACTACTAATAATAATAATAATAATAATAATAATAATAAATGGAGGGACTCTTAATTCTGGATGGAGCAGGTTATGGACCTAAAACAAAGAGAAGAAGAAGTTAGGCCTAAATTTACTAAGTTACAATCAAGGTTACTGTTATTTAGGGACTATGATTTCATGACTAATCAATGCATATGGGGATTTTTCTTTTGTGAGTAAAACACGCATATCTCATTTACAGACCATTTTATCACTACCTGCTATAACGCAATACACCTATTTCTAACGAACACATTTTTTTATCGTATAATCTGTAGGTGATACTGATTATTATTAACATATTTTGAAAGCAACTTATGAAAATACATACATTTACAACTGTAAAGTAGACCTATGTAGGTGAAATACTGCAGGGCACTAGAACCAGATCTGTATGACAAAGCTAGTTGAGGTACTTTATACTATCACTTACAATCATATTATTATCTTCTGATTTTGTCGCAGTGCGTGTAGAGGAAGATTAATTAATAGCTGCACGTAGAGATGATTAAAAGTAAGGATAACCGAACGTGCATGTGTGCCATCCTAGTCACGTGACTGGCAGATCGATGTTACTTAGGAACCAGTGACAACCTGAGTGATTGGTTTGTTTAGTTTCACGACACGCTATTTGCTACAAGGCTAATGGATCCTATAATGAGGAATATGCTTACACAATGATGTTTTAAATAGACTAGTGTTGGCCCATTGGTCGAAAATTCGACCATAAATATCACGTCACCGCACTTATTATCTCAGTTTATATTAACACCTAGACTGGAAAATCCAGGTGAATAATACCTGCAAGAAAGTGTTCTCAATTCTTCACTCCCTAAATAGTTTTAAAAACTTCCTTCCTACAAAATTAAAACAAATACTTGTACAGACTCTTATAATGCCACACTTCGACTACTGCGACATATTACTGACTAATCTGACAACTGATCTATCTGACAGACTACAGCGTGCTCATAATGCGTGCATTCGATTTATATTCAATCTCCGTCGTTATGACCACGTGTCTCCTTCATTTCAGGCCTGATCATGGCTACGCCTAAATGACAGAAGAACTTTACATTCACATACCTTAATATTCCAAATTCTGCACACATATTTACCAACTTATTTAACAACACGTTTTCAACATTTATCGGCTCATCACAATTTAGGAACAAGATCACAAGACTCTTCTTTACTTTTGATACCACAACACAGGACCTGTCTGTACTCTGAATCTTACACAATATCTATGGCTAGAGCATGGAACTCACTTCCCAGTCATGTCAGGGACTGTCAATCGCTATCATTATTTAAATCCAAATTAACTGATATCTTAAGTTCGACACAATGAAAACATTAACTACATAACAACTATACATATATAGAGCATTCTATTAATAATCATGTAGGAAGCTACTTACTTTATTTTATATAATTTTAATTTTATTATATTCCATGTTTTTGTTAGCATTAGCTAGTATTAGATCCATCATCATTGTATTTTGTTTAGTCTGTATTTTAATATCTTAAAATTGTAATATGTACGTAATTTTTGTATAATTTTACTATTCGCTGGTTGAGTGGAAGAGAAGGCCTTATGGCCTTAACTCTGCCAGCTAAAATAAATCATTATTATTATTATTATTATTATTATTATTATTATTATTATTATTATTATATTAGACATTGCTAATTTTAAATTGTAATATACATAGTTAGTTTTAATTTTTAAATTTTATTTTACATTGTACTGGACGTTTTATTATCATATATATATTCCATAGTGTTCTGCCCTAGGGCAGGTCCTCACTGCAATCATAGTATTTGCATGCTATGCTTTGCAGTTTCACTAGGGAATTACAGCTGTGGTAACTTCCTGCTGTGTGTGTGTGTGTGTTTTATATATATATATATATATATATATATATATATATATGGCAACTTCCCGTTGTGTGTGTGTTTTATATATATATATATATATATATATATATATATAACGGGAAGTTACCACAGCTGTAATTCCCTAGTGAAACTAGCAAAGCATAGCATGCAAATACTATGATTGCAGTGAGGACCTGCCCTAGGGCAGAACACTATGGACTATATATATGATAATAAATCGTCCAGTACAATGTAAAATAAAATTTAAAAATTAAAACTAACAATGTATATTACAATT
The DNA here is from genome assembly GCA_030220185.1 of Diploptera punctata. NCBI lineage: Eukaryota > Metazoa > Arthropoda > Insecta > Blattodea > Blaberidae > Diploptera > Diploptera punctata. The sequence goes on along the minus strand of JASPKZ010008096.1, from coordinate 415,791 downwards.
TAAAACTAGCAATGTGTGTGTATATATATATATATATATGTATATATATATATGTATATATATATATATATATATATATATATATATATATATATATATATATAGTAAAGTAAAGTGATCCCACAACAGACCCGGAGGCCCTTGGGGTAGTAGGAGGTTAAGGCTCCCACTTTTTCTAGACAATCGGCACTTTATGTCAGCCGGGTTGTCAGCCCTGCGTGACGGCCGCCTTTACCCCCAGAACAAACGTCTGGTACTCATTTCCGTTAGAGGCTGAGTCGACCCCAGGGCCATAGTGCCGCCAGAGGGTTTGGGTCAGTTTAAAAATCCTGACCCCAACGGGACTTGAACCCTCGACCCTCCGGCTTGTAGCTCAGTGCCTTAACCACTACGCTACGGCGTGCCCATATATATATATATATATATATATATATATATAAGGTAATTATTCAAATAAAGCAACAAGAAACCATGTGTTTTTTCTTTTTCTTTTATTTAAATTTATCCTGGTGGCATGGTGAGCTAGAATCACCATTTTCTCCTATTTGTACCTATATACTTTTATTATGGTCTTAGTACACACATTATTATTCAGACCACTATATTAAAACTGGCCACCGCTGTGGTCTCGAGGTAGCGTGATGCCTTGTTACGCAGCGGGCCCGGGTTCGATCCCCGGTCGGGACAAGCTTCCTGGGTGAGTTTTTTTTTCCGGGTTTTTCCTCACCTGTAAGACAAATGTCAGGAAGCTTAGGGCCCAACGGTCCCCGAAAATCATCCGGCCACCATCATCATCCTTATTATCATCATCCTTCACCGGTGTGGAAAGCAACGGGAAGCTACCACACCTAAAATCCTCTAGTAAAGCTGCAAAGCATAGCATCAAAATGCTATGATTACAGTGAAAGACCTGCCCTCGGGCAGAATTGCTATGAAATGGAAATGGAATATTAAAACTCAATCATAATAATACTGAAGTAGACGATGGTAAAATTATAATCTAAAAACTATTTGGAATTTTCTACATACGTCACAAATTTGATGAATACGGCTCATAAAGCTGTTATTAGTACAAATAAAATAATAACAGATAGAAAGCATCTTCCATTTCCTGACGAGTGTTAGGGCAATGCTCTGACTCACAGCCAGCGAATTGTAATTAAAGCTACCTCCTAGTCCAAGTACCGCTATAACCCTGCCTTGATTAATGGACGAGCCCCCGCTGATAATAAAGTCTAATATACGGTCGGCACAGGGGGTTCGTCGGTAGCTTCAAGGGCTTTAAAGCATATGAATTTTCATTCCTCACACTTCCAATGCTTGTCGTAATCTCTTTTTTGTTGTCTCATGATAAGGAAATATGGCATTACTCTCACCGCATATCACAAGAGAAGGGGGTAAATTCCAAGCGATAAAAATTAACTCCCAGTATGTTCCCTTTATCAATTCTCTTTTAAATAGAGATTTAAAGGCTTTTCATCTGTCGCAAGGGTGATGTTTCTAATTTAGAACATGGCATCTAAATGCTTATTAAATAAGCAAGTGTGGGAGCAAGTAAAGTAGAAAATACACTAGAATCTGCGAGTTGCCAATTAAAAACTCCATATCTACCTTTCCCTAAGGTATATTACAGTTGACGACCATGATTTAAGGTTGTATATTATGTGTTCATTTTATTTATTTTTTCATATCTATAGAAGCAACCCGTTATAATTATAATTATTACACCTAATTACACTGGTCAACACTGGTATAATTATCATATTTATATTATTATTATTATTATTATTATTATTATTATTATTATCGTAAGTATCATTATTGTTATTATCCTATAAAATGTTGTTTGTACATGAAATTTACGTTGGTACATTTAATGTATCTTTAACTGTTTATAATTAGTATAGTGTATATCTATATTTGTCAAATATTTATTTGTATTTGTACTGGTTAAGTGGAAGAGAAGGGCTTATGGCCTTAACTCTGCCAGAATAAATAAAGCATTATTATTATTATTATTATTATTATTATTATTATTATTATTATTATTATTATTGTCTCATGAGTACCAATAGTTGTACTTAATGCAGTTTTTTATCGTGTTTTCAAATATGTATTCGGAATTTCTCCATCACCCACAGTTTTATTTCAATTTCAATTAATGGATTTAAATAATTATTTTTTAATAAATATTTTTCGTCCATTTGTCCATTGTAAAATAAAACGGGGAACACTTTCATCAGGAGATTTGAGCTACGGAAAAGAGATATCAAGGCAAATGGAATCCTAATATGCTGGCCGATTATTGTTGGACCATCAAGATGGATGCTCCACAGGCAAAATATAGCAGAAAATAGTAATTTCTTATTTTCTAGGTGAGTCCGAATGTTCGAATATTGTGTAGTTACGAATGAAGAAAATATTCAAATGGTTTGAAATTATAAATTCCTGTCTTTCGGAAACCTTGTGTGATGGAGAAAAACTGATATCATATTTGAATTCAGGAGAGAAAAAAAAAACTATCAGAATCACATATTTTTCTTTCTGAAACAAAAAAAAAGTTTCTTCTTTGTTGCTCAGTGTAATTAAGAGAAGTTGAATGATCTATCTTTAAATACTTTCAGATCACAAATAAGGCTAAATAACTGTTTAATTTATTTTGACAAAGGTATATATTCTTTATTTGAGTTTATATATATATATATATATATATATATATATATATATATAGCTTTTAAATTATAAATTATTACCTTGTTCTCAGTCTTCCTAGTGATCAAAGCTCTCTTTATAAAATCATTATTAACAATAGTCAATAAATAGAACGTGAAACATTGTTTTCGAAGGTCCTCTTTAAAAATATTATAGAGCGAACAGTTGAGGAAGACTCAGGACCAGGCCCATCCATCTCCATCCATCCATAGTAATTCTGCCCGAGAGCAGGTCTTTCACTGCATAACATTGTCATGTTGTGCTTTGCAGCTTTACTAGGGAATTATAGGTGTGGTAGCTTCCCGTTGCTTTCCACACCGGTGAAGGATGATGAAGATGATGGCTGGATGATTTTCGGAGACCGTTGGGCTACACCTACAATTCCCTAGTAAAGCTGCAAGCATAGCATGAAAATGCTATGATTGCAGTGAAAGACCTGCCTTCGGGCAGAATTACTATGGATGGATTATTATATTATTATTATTATTATTATTATTATATTATTATATTATTATTATTATATTATTATTATTATTATTATTATTATTATTATTATTATTATTATTATTATTATTATTATTATTATTATTATTATTATTATTATTGCAATGCCGCAGAAATGAAGGAAACAGTAATAGACCTAACCTCGGAAAAGTTTTGGCGAACCCTTCGAAGTATTTTGCGAATTCCCTAGGGGTTCGCGAACCACAGGTTGGGAAACGATGCTCTAGAATGAGAGTATCTTGATGAAAGCAGACTAGTGAATAAGAATTTGTATTCTAATATTTTGTTACTCTTTTGTTGTACATTTTACATTGTTAATATTTTGTCAGTTTTCAAAGGTTGTAATAAAATTACTCCTTAAGAGGAATATGAAAGGCGTGTACAGATAATGTTAAAATAGCCTATGTCCCATTTACGGCGGGATTACGATCAACGTTGGTATGCATATATTATATTCTCGCCCTACTTTTACATTAAGAGCTCCTTACATAATTTTCATATAAAATCTTGAAAGGCTATCAAATACGCATTTTAATTCTTCATAGATGAGTTCTATGAAGAATCAGAATGCGTATTTGATAAGTATTTTACGTTATCATATGAAAATTATCTTAAGATATTTTAACACGTCCCACTAACTAGTAACGGAATTAGAGGGATGCAATTTTTGAGTTATACTATACATATATCATAAGTAGCCTATTACCACGAGTGATTTCCAATTTATCTAGAGGATTGGGAAATCAAGAGTGGCATTTGCTAGGACTGTTTAACGAATAAAATTAAGCTGTTTACTCATAAACCATTTTTAAATGTAGTTATTTTAAAATATTTACATATTTAATGTAAACGGCAATGTTTGAAAACAAATGAGACATGTTTGGTTATGTTTCATTTGTTCATCCACTGCAACTTGATCATATTATATATTACCAGATAGGATCGTATTGTAAGAATGCACTCTAGTGAAGATAAAATGAAACACATCAAACTATGTATTATAACCAACATTTGGTTATTAATGTTTTTTTAGGTAACAATTCAGTGAAATCATTATTTAAAAACGCAAATTATTGAACACTCAGTTATCAGATATGTAGTTCGAAGGAATCTTTTCATCATTTGCTACATTCAACTTACTTGTTAGAGAGTCAGTCACTGAAAAATAATGCTCTGACCTGTTCAGAAGCTTTCATTATTTTGCTAAACAAAATTCGATAAAGAGCGAGGTGAAACACGTCTGTCATTAGTTCTAAAACAAAATTAATTGAAACGTGATTAGTCATTGACTTCCATTTGGGGCATGGGTTAAATAGTCAAATTAATTATTTTTATTTAGGGGCATATGAAGCAATGCATGGACATTCTATTGTTTCATTTCTCGCATTGGTTTAATTTAAATCTAAAAAAACCGATTATGTGATTTCATGGCAATGTAAGGATATCTTATTGTGGGGGAAAATGTTATGAGTAGGGCAAGGATTTTAATACAAGAAAAGTTAAGATTGTTATATAATATAATTAAAAGTTAGACTTCTGACTGTCATTTGTCTTGGTTTCACACACAAACTGTTATAATGAAAAGTTAGACTTCTGACTGTCTTTTGTTTCGGTTTCACACACAAACAGTTGAATAATATATACTATCATCATCAACATCAAGATTTAGGCCCTCTGACCCGTTCCGACTTCAAGAAATTTGGTCTTTCCATCTAGCAAATGGTTTTCCTTGACTTATATATCCTGTGTTTAAAATAATTTTAGGTGGTCTATCATCTAGCATTCTTAGTAGATGTTCATACAAATTTTGTCTTTGTCAATTTTATCCGTCAATTTAAAAATATTTAACTAATCTCTTATTCAGAACTTATTTTCTGGCCCATAAGAGTGTAGCCTGCCGTTGGCCTTAAAAATCTCATCTCCGCTGCCACAATTATTTTTCTATCTGAATGAGTCAAAGTCCAATTTTCACTGCCATAAATAATAGTAGGAACGGCCATGACTTTATAAAATTTCAGTTCAGTATCCTGAGTTGTTTTATTCTTTAGAGATTGTAATAAAGTATAATTAGAAGTTAGATTTCTGACTGTGGTTTGTCTTGGTTTCACACACACACAGTTGAATAATATAATGAGAAGTTAGACTTTTAACTGTCATTTTTCTTGGTTTAACACAAAAACATTTGAATAATATAATGAGAAGTTAGATTTCTGACTGTCATTTGTCTTGGTTTAACACAGAAACATTTGAATGATATAATGAGAAGTTAGACTTCTGTCATTTGTCTTGGTTTCTCACACAAACAGTTGAATAATACAATGAAAAGTTATACTTCTGTAATTTGTCTTGGTTTCACACACAATCAGTTGAATAATACAATGAGAAATTATACTTCTGTCATTTGTCTTGGTTTCACACACAAACAGTTGAATAATATAATGAGGAGTTATACTTCTGTCATTTGTCTTGGTTTCACACACAAACAGTTGAATAATATAATGAGAAGTTAGACTTCTGTCATTTGTCTTGGTTTCTCACACAAACAGTTGAATAATACAATGAGAAGTTATACTTCTGTCATTTGTCTTGGTTTCACACACAAACAGTTGAATAATACAATGAGAAATTATACTTCTGTCATTTGTCTTGGTTTCACACACAAACAGTTGAATAATATAATGAGGAGTTAGATTCCTGATTGTCATTTGTCTTGGTTTAACACAGAAACATTTGAATAATATAATGAGAAGTTATACTTCTGTCATTTGTCTTGGTTTCACACACAAACAGTTGAATAATATAATGAGAAGTTAGACTTCTGTCATTTGTCTTGGTTTCTCACACAAACAGTTGAATAATACAATGAGAAGTTATACTTCTGTCATTTGTCTTGGTTTCACACACTGTGGCAAGAAGTAATAGACTCGTGAGTACTAAAACGTACCATTAATAATAATAACTGGAAGGCGCACAAACGTGCACACGAGTCTATTACCAACATAGAAACCCAAACGAATGGTACCTACCCCTCTAAGCTATAATGAATAACATATACACTCGGAGTGGGGATGGCGACTTATGGGAGGAGTCATCGCCCTTATAAGGCAAGGACGCGTGTGAAAACACTCTCACGCTCCTTCGTTCTACAATAGTCAAGTTCTTCAGTAACCGTTCGCGAAGGTGATATTAAAAACACGTGGGCGGAAGTAATTCATCAACTCCACTCCGAGTTAGTTAAATATCAAACATTGTAAATACAAATTGTACACACAAATTTGTCGAATAAACTGAAATAATATGTGTATAATATAAAAATCCTGAGTGATCATATTCTACCCTGAGCGAACCGGCACACATGGCGCCCACGTGGTAGGTTCGAATTAATCTAATAGTGTGGACTCGTATCGGTCACATGGAACCAACACGGTTTAGGCCTATGTTCCCTACCGAGTGAATTATTGTGAAAACATAAACCGAGACCGCAGCACGTGGCAACTACAGTGATAAATCATCTTATTACGGCCGATGAATGGTGAGCAAGGGATTGCAGAAACAACGGTTGGAGCTCGCAGACACCAATAAATCAACACTATTTATCAGTAAAAAAAAGTGAGTAAATAAGTAAACCAAATTTTTTAAGTGTAAAAAAAATTGTCCTTTGCGTAATATAAACACTCTTTGATTTTATTACTGTGTGGAAAACAAATTAAAATGGCTGCTGTAGATCTAGAAACACGTGGTCAGGATTCATTAACCTTAAAAGAAAACACACATATAGAAACAATGTTAGGGAATAAGGATGCAGACAAGGATATAGGACAAACAATTAACAGTAAGGAACCGGAAATTTCCACATACACACTGTTTCATTTATTTGATAGAGATGAAGACAGAAATAAATTCATTAAACACAAATATACAATCCATTAACAATAAATTTGAAACTGCAGAAACGAATAATGCAGAAATCCGTAGGAAGCTAATCAATTTAAGAACAGAAATCAAAGAAAATACTAGGACCTTGCACAGAGAATTTGAAGAGCAAATAAATCATATACACGAGAAGATAGAAACCGTAACTACCTCCACAGCAGCCAGTATAGCGCAAAATGAATATAAATTAGAAAATATACGTTCTAGCGTTAACCGAGTAGTGGAGGAACAGGAAACATTAAAAACAACGTGGATATCAGAATTAAATGATCAATCAAAACGCGTGGAAATGGTTGATATGGTAACCAACCGCAAATTTACAGAATTGGCTAATATAATAAAACAAGAAATAGGTAATGAAATAGAAGAATTCACAGATAGTTTCAAAACCCAAATACAAAAGGAACTCAGTGAACTAACCGAAGAAGTAAATTCTATAAGTAATGGGAAAACTGGCGATAATAATGTTCAAAATGTTTCCTGTTCTGACCACATGTGTGTAGTGAGTGACGTAACCGAGGTATTAACGACTCCCATAAACATCGTTAATAGCTCGATTACACAGAGTGAAAGTACCATTTTAAATGAACCATCCACTCCCCGAGGGCAGTTTCCTCCCTATACACAATTATTGGAAATCTCACTTCCAAAATTCGACGACAATCAGGGTAATAGTCCTATTCAGTTCCTGGAAGATCTGGACCAATATCTTAAACTAAAGGGAATTCCGAAACACATGTACATGTACATTACTAAAAGATGTCTTCGTGGGAATAGTCTAGTATGGTATGAAGCGACTCTCACAAATGAAACTTCATACGAAACATTTAAAAAGCTGTTCAGAAATAAATTTTTTGGTCATGAAAAACAAATGCAAATCAGACATGAAATTAGAAATGGGATTTTCAATTATCAGGGTAATAGGAGCTATACTGAATATTTTATGTCTCTCGCTAAAAAGGCCAAATTAATCGTCCCAGCCTATTCTGTGGAAGAATTGATACAGGCAACTATAAATCATTTCCCTAGCTACGTGCGCTATGGCCTGTTAATTGCTAAAATCACAACTGTAAACCATATGGTAGAAGTTTTGGCCATGTTTGAAGCCGGTGATATGAGAGAGAATAGACAGGAATGTAGAGACAAAGTTCAAACGGGAGAACATACTAATTATCAAAATAATAATAATAATAATAATAATAATAATATAATAATAATAATAATAATAATAATAATAATGATAAAGATAGGAATCTTCAAAACGTAGAGAGGGGCACGGGAAGAGTTTATAATCAACCGAGAAATGGCAATCGGAACAATAGGCCGTCCTACTATAACAATCATGATAGCACAAGAAATAATAGGGGGAATTATCACCGGAACCTGGGACAAAATCATAAGAGTAGGTCCGATCCACGTATTAACATGGTAAGATTTAATTCCAACATAGATGGACTAATCTTGAATAGAGGTAGACTCCAGGATAATAGATACATCCCTAATAGCCAGAACTATGACGGATACAGGTTAGAGCAGGAGTACAACGAGGTATTCAACGGTTACAATAGAAACCAATGTCGACAGAACTCGCCCGCGGCAGAAAATGATAGTAGAGCGCAGGTACCAAGTATACAACACAGACAATCTCGCGACAGTTCGGAACGCACACGTACGAGATAATCTGTGCTAAGGACTGAAATAAAATATTTGGTCGATACCATTTACAGAAACTTAGGCCTTATAAGGAAACACAGGGTGCCCAATAAACAAAAATCATAGGAATGGTTCATGTATGTAATGTATGACAAAGTGTAAAAAAAACCTAAGGGTTATGCGTAAATAACAATAGTCGAGTGATCTATTTGCGTGTGTTACAAATAAATAAAATAAAATAGTGAAAAATCATAAAGTGCATCAAGAAAATACATCAACATAATGAAAACTGTGATAAAATGACACTTTACTTACAAATCAATTAATATAACAGTACTAGACAAATGATTGTCCATGAAATTCATGTCTAATGCAAGGGTTACATAATTTATTATTATTATTGTTACTGTTGTTATTATAATTACATATCTTTGTATAGGAGATAGTATTTGTCGTAAAGTTTTCTTCCAGGAACAGAAGGTACATGTACTCTCTGTCACTTTAACATGAGTGAACACTAAGTTCAAATGAGACAAATAATTTCTATGTATTCTTACGCAGGGCGATTCATTAAACAAAACTGTCAATTTACACTAAAAAGAAAATTAATTATTTGTTCTCGAATACAATTAATTTGACAAAACGTAGAGATGTATATGAGTTCTACAAAATTTGTTCCGTAGAAAAAATTTACATAGAATCTCATATGCGCATTATGTGGCAAGAAGTAATAGACTCGTGAGTACTAAAACGTACCATTAATAGTAATAACTGGAAGGCGCACAAACATGCACACGAGTCTATTACCAACATAGAAACCCAAACGAATTGTACCTACCCCTCTAAGCTATAATGAATAACATATACACTCGGAGTGGGGATGACGACTTATGGGAGGAGACATCGCCCTTATAAGACAAGGACGCGTGTGAAAACACTCTCACGCTCCTACGTTCTACAATAGTCAAGTTCTTCAGTAATCGTTCGCGAAGGTGATATTAAAAACACGTGGGCGGAAGTAATTCATCAACTCCACTCCGAGTTAGTTAAATATCAAACATTGTAAATACAATTGTACACACAAATTTGTCGAATAAACTGAAATAATATGTGTATAATATAAAAATCCTGAGTGATCATATTCTACCCTGAGCGAACCGGCACAACACAAACAGTTGAATAATATAATGAGAAGTTAGACTTCTGTCATTTGTCTTGGTTTCTCACACAAACAGTTGAATAATATAATGAGAAGTTATACTTCTGTCATTTGTCTTGGTTTCACACACAAACAGTTGAATAATATAATGAGAAGTTAGACTTCTGTCATTTGTCTTGGTTTCACACACAAACAGTTGAATAATATAATGAGAAGTTAGATTTCTGATTATCATTTGTCTTGGTTTAACACAGAAACATTTGAATAATATAATGAGAAGTTAGACTTCTGTCATTTGTCTTGGTTTCACACAGAAACATTTGAATGATATAATGAGAAGTTAGATTCCTGATTGTCATTTGTCTTGGTTTAACACAGAAACATTTGAATAATATAAAGAGAAGTTAGACTTCTGTCATTTGTCTTGGTTTAACACAGAAACATTTGAATAATATAATGAGAAGTTATACTTCTGTCATTCGTCTTGGTTTCACACACAAACAGTTGAATAATATAATGAGAAGTTAGATTCCTGATTGTCGTTTGTCTTGGTTTAACACAGAAACATTTGAATAATATAATGAGAAGTTATACTTCTGCCATTCGTCTTGGTTTCACACACAAACAGTTGAATAATATAATGAGAAGTTAGATTCCTGACTCATTTGTCTTGGTTTTACACAGAAACATTTGAACAATATATACTACCTGTGTTATAATCTTAACTTTTAGTGCATTAAAATACTTGCCCTAGTTATGAGCTTACTTTAGTGGTACACAACTTGTGAACCTGTACATTCCAGAGGCAACTTTATGGGAAGACAAGAAAACTGTCTGGATTAAGTTTCAACATACGAAGTTCGATGCAATGTGTTGTTTAGAACTATTAACATTTCAGTCAGCTTCAATTCGTATTAACAAAATCGCAAGCCAATACTACCTGTATCTGACTGCAATTTAAATGTGACTCTTGTAACCAGAATGTAGTTGTCAGGGACAGCAATGAATCAGATGACGAAATGCATACAAATCACTGCACTAATCGAGTGTCGTCACTGAGTCGGAAGTTGGCGGATGCACGGTGCATCAACATCCATCAGAAGTTCACCGCACCACCGAGCTCCTGATAGACAACGAGTCCATCATCTGTTTCCCACACACGTATTATAATATGGAACCCAAATCAGCTAGTGCAAGAGGGGAGTGAAAACATGGCGTATGAGGGAATTCTGTATACACATAAACTGTAATTACTTTCATTCAAACCCCCGTAATTATTAGCTTTTTATCCTTTTTTTTTACTTTTTGGATGTTTTTAGTGTTTATTTATTTAGCCTAGTGGCTGAATTCAAATGCTTAGGAACAATAATCACAAATAGGAATGAGATGCTCAACGAAATTAAACATAGGCTCAATTCTGGAAATGAGTCCTATTATGTATTACAGGGACTCATATTGTCCCAACTTCTCTCGAAAAACGTAAAACTGAAAATATATAAAACTGTTACTCTCTCAGTCATGTTATATGGATGTGAAAAATGGACTCTTACTTTAAGGGAGGAGAAAAGAATGCTAGTACTTGATAATAAAGTTCTTAGGAAAATGTTTGGACCAAAGAGAGATGAACAGACAGATGAATGGAGAAGACTACTTAACAGTGGTCTTTATAGGAAGCCAGCTATAATAAGAACAGCCAAGTCTCGTATATTGCGATGGGTAGGATATGTGGCACGAATGGGGAATGAAACGTGCATGGAAGCTTCTTGTAGGAAAACCAGAGGGAAAACGCCCAATTGGTAGACCAAGAATGAGGTGGGAGAATAACATTAACTATGATTTGAGGGAAGTAGATTATAAAGGGAATGATTGGAAAACATTAGCTCAGGATGGGGATGTATGGAGAGCTTATGTCCTCGCGGCTATGAACCTACGGGTTCGATGTGCCAGTTAGTTAGTTAGCCTAGTGAAGTTAAGATTGTAAACTATCTCTTCCACTCATTCAAGACAAATATGTTGTACGAAAAATACACAAATCACCAGGTTCCTGATTATGACGATAGTATGCATCGGAGACAATGCTCTTTGTACATACATCCTATATATAACATCCACAATTTAAACATTTACAGTCTTACTAATAAAAATCTCTTATACAGGCTTTCATCAGTTGTTTGATTATACAATATATAAGCCTTATGTAGATCACGTATAATTTCCTTACTAATAAATGTTGTGCCGGAGCTATATAACAAAACAACCGTTATACACAATACGTCACATATTCGTCATCATAATGACGTCAGAACAATATTACGCGCAGTTTGTAACAATAATAACAACATCAACTAGTGATTAATTGTGTAAGAAATGAATATGGATAAGAATTAATAGAGATTCCCTAATTGGGGAGGTACAGAAAAAATAAGTGTGTTTTAATTTATATACATTTTCCTTTACGCTATGTTAAATATTTCGTAGAATTGGTTTCACAGATAACGTGCTGCCATCTAACGTCAAGAATTTTGAACAATTCTTCGAAACTAATAAAAGTTTTTCCCATTACTTATGAATTATGTGCAGTGTTTTAAGATGCGTTAAAAAACGTTCAAAATAGTAGGAAATGTTACCGACAACAGAATAACGTTTTAAACGAAAAAAAAAAAATCATAGTTTAAGCGGGAATCGAACGTATGACCTCACGGACCATAGTCAGAAGCTCTAACCACAAGACTATCAAGTTAACATATAGCTTTTCTGCAATAATAGTACCTCTATAATTAAATACATTTTTATATCGGTGTGTGTGTTATGTATTAAAGGTGCAAAAAAGTTTTCTTAAAATAATATTATGATGCATTGAAACTACATTTAAGTAAAATCTTGTCTACAGCAATTATTGTACAACATATTCTTTTGTGAATCAATGTTCAATTAAATATTATTAGGCCTAATCGAGAATGAGTGTAACGAAAGGCATTTTATGATGCCATTATTTTCCTACCCAGAGCTTTATTAATATTATTTATGCCCTGTGCATCCATCAAAAAGTCGTTAAAGTGTTACATTTTGGGTTAAATGTAAGGAAACCTTCATCAATATCATAAGAAAACAATCAGTTGATCTTGAAGTCCGACATTTTGTCTAGTTATACAACTGGAGGCATGTATAACGATTCCCATGTAAAGTTGTACACCTCTTATGCACTGAACAGCTAATACTGTGTTTATTAGTAAGAATTTTCAACTGAGATGTGTATAAACCTTGTATAAAAGTTATATATGGATTATTAGTAAGAGGGTTATATTTTTAGGTTGACTAGTCTCATGAGCTGATGGTCAGCGTTTCTGACTAAAGATCATGGGGGTTCGATTCCCGGTCAGACCATAGGAATTTTTCTTTAAAGGAAATCATTCCTGTGGTTGTCCTTGATCTGGAATTTAGGTTAAGTTTGTGATAAGGCCTCTCCTGACGCTTCATTACCATTCTTAATTTATTCATTCATTCATTTTCATGTCATCCTTCACCTCATCTCATTTGTGAAAATAGTCTGGTCTGTCAAACCTCAGAAATTAAAAATATGTGTTTATGGTGATCCAGGGAGGCACATTCGTATAATTCCCCACGACTCTCAGCCTATGTAACAACGTATGGCAGATGAGGGCCAAAGGAAGTGTTGTAGACCGTCCCAGAGTCCCTGGTCCCAATCAGAAAAGGCGTCGTGTATGGAATGTGGATACCTGATACCAGGAACATGATAGCAGACTACATAACACGGTAGAACACTGGTAGATTTAATTTCCATTAATTCATAACAACAACGATGGGCTTTACAGTGCAATGAACCTACACAAGGTTTCTGTGTTATGGGCATAGCCGAGCCCTTACGTTGTTCTAATCTAATCTAAAGTAAAGCTGTACTTGTGTCCGGCGTAATGCCAAGTTGAGAGATGCGATGAAGTCCCTATAACTTAAAGTCTGTGATATATTCAAATGCCGGTCTCACCAGGCCTGCCTTATCATTACAGGAGCAGATGAACATTTATGAGAGGATATGTAGAAAAGGTGGTGAAGTTTTGGCAAAGGAAAATGGGAGAAATCCCGAGATAAGCGTGCCCTGACTCTGTTCGATTGGGTAAAAGTAGAAAATATATAGGCCTACTTTAATTTTTTAATGTGCCATCACTGGTGAAAATACTATTGTGATGGGCTAGATGCAAGTGGGGAATTGTTTTTGGATGTATCTTAGAAGAGAGGATGTCACATGAGATTTGAAATGGATTCACTTGCTTGAGATTAGGCATCAGTGAAAGGACAGCTTTGAACCTATGTGCTCTATAAACCATGTAGGTAAGTCTAATTGAAACAAAGTGGTATCAATTATCTCCTAGGGACTAAAAGAGTCCAACTGGATCACACATGCAATTTCTTCTTCTAATTCCAATGCAGGTGGAATCCATCCATAGTAATTCTGCCCGAGGGCAGGTCTTTCACTGCAATCATAACATTTTCATGCTATCCTTTGCAGCTTTACTAGGGAATTATAGGTATGGTAGCTTCCCGTTGCTTTCCACAACGAGTGGAATAATAATTCGAATTTATCTATGAGATGATTTGCTTTATTATACTGATGATATGTCATTGAGCGATAGTGAGCCAACATGCACACTCCATTGAATAACATTAAGAAATTGGGACTGAAAGTAAACATTAATAATATGTTCACACATAGAAATGCGTTATACAGTATAATGGAAATGGACAACTAATGACAAACGATGGAAATTTTGAAGAAGTGACTGATTTCAATTATCGAGGACAAAAATTACAAATAGGATTGAGATGCACCAAGAAATTAAACATAGACTCAATTCTGTAAATGCATGCTATCATGTATCACAGGGGTTCTTATTGTCCCAACTTCTCTCGAAAAACGATAAACTGAAAATATATAAAACTGCTATTCTCGCAGTTATATTATATGGGTGCGAAACATGGACTCTTACTTTAAGCGAGTACTTGAGAATAAAGTTTTTAGGACATTTTAAGAGGGTTGAAAATCAAACTCTTAAATGGTATGACCATGTATAAAGAGTGGAAAATTAAAGATGATCAAAACATATATATCAATGGTCACCCCCTGGAAGAAATAAACGTGGCAGACCAAGATGGAAACGGAGAACCTATGACAGAACTATAATGGATGCTAGTAATTTGGAAAGAAGGAGATTGGAATGATAGAAATAAATGGAAACTGAAGACGGCAACGCTGTAAGTGGGGGAAAGCCGAGGAAGAAGAATAAGAAGGAAAATTTTTGGACCAAAGAGACATGATCAGACAGGTGAATGGAGAAGAATTACATAACAGTGAGCTACATCGTCTTTATAGGATATCATATATAATATGAACAGTTAAGTCTCGTCGACTGCGATGGGCAGGACATATGGCACAAATTGGGAATGAAAGACGTGCATGCAAGCTTGTTGTAGGAAAACCAGAGGGAAAACGACCAGTTGGTAGACCAAGAATGAGGTTGGAGAATAAACTTAACCATGATTTGAGGGAAGTAGATTATACAGAGGATGATTGATTAGCTCAGGATAGGGTGTATGGAGAGCTTATGTCTGTGCGGTCATGAACCTATTGGTTCGATAATGCCAGTGAGTTAGTTAGTTAGATGATATGCTTTATTTGTTTCTTTTTATTTACACTTAGTCACGTTTTAACGAATGTTTTTGTTTTATGTAAACAATAGATCCATCACTACAGTAAGGTAGTTTATTTGTTTCATTAAAACAACGAGGAAATTAAAGCTAGGAGTTATTTTATGAACACCCGTAGTTAAATTATTAGTAAAGCTGGACAAATGCCACACCCGAAGTGGACGCCGGTTCCACTCCCAGGCCGGTATTTCCTCTTCAACAAGATGAGAGAAGGCGTCAGTCTACACGCGACCCCGGGTGGCTGTAGTGTAGAAATATTGTCTGTCAGTTCCGCTTCATGTACTACTGACAAGTCCATTGTTTGCTTTACCCCACCCTAACACGATGATATCTGCCTTGTTGCTGGACGCACATTGCCACAGGGTCATTAAATGCGAGACTTATGGGGATCCGCAATACCCTGCATAGCTAATGTTAAAATGCTGGTAACAAAATGCTTGATTTTTCACGATATAATGATTGTATTTTATTCGAATTTTTAGGTGCTGTTTTAACAAATTCTTGTTTATGATATAATGAATGAATTTCTCTTATAAATTATTATTACCCGTAATTAATTTACATTCAATTATGCAGAAAAATTCAGAAAAATATTACTTAAAATATTATGCAGATGTTCCTCTAGAATCCATCCATCCAAAGTAATTCTGCCCGAGGGCAGGTCTTTTACTGCAATCATAGCATTTTCATGCTATGCTTTGCAACTTTACTAGGGGATTATAGGTGTGTTAACATCTCGTTGCTTTCCACACCAGTGAAGGATGATGATGATAAGGATGATGATAATAGCCGGATGATTTCCGGGGACCATTGGGCCGTAAGCTTCCTGACCTTTGTCTTATAGGTGAGGAAAAACTCCGAAAATAGCCTCACCTAGTAGCCTGTCCCGACCGGGAATCGAACCCGTGTCCGCTGCGTGAGAAGGCATCACGCTACCTCGAGACCACAGCGTTTGTAGGATAAGTTAGCATAATTAATGAACTAATTAGGCTCTAGCTATACTAATTCCGAGCTAAGTTCCAGTTGTAATGCAAATAAACTATAAATGTATAACTGCATTTTCATTGGTCGAATAACGGGTTTACATTTAAGCATATAAGAAAATGTAGTTTGCTTTTTAACACTTGAAATAAAGGAAATAATATATATTATCTAGCGCATATCTATATAAGTTAGGCCTATATGGGAGAATCTTCAAATATGTAATTGCAATTTTAACAGATTAAATAAGCATTGTTTTATTCGTACGCATGAAAAATGTAAAGTACTTTGGTATTTCAGTTGTTTCAACATGGCCGCTTTTGTAAAGGAAATCATTTTCAAAGCGGAGAGAAACTAATTATTTTGAATGTTTTTAAACAGTTTAGTGAAAAAAATATCCTACATTAGGCATTGAGAAAGTGGTGAAAATTTACAGAATTTACAGGTGAGTCAGCATGGAGCATAATTCTGCTCGTAATGAAATTGTACTGGTAAATAAAGGATATCTATTGACATCATGGGAAAAGTGTAAACGTCTGTTAGGTAGGCCCATATGCATTTTTTGTCATAATTAAGACATTGAGGAAGTTCTTATTTATTGGTACCATCTTATCTTGTATTCAGTCTTTTTTTTTTTTTTCGTAAAATACGATATTCCCTAAGAACAATATATCTATCACTGACAGTTCCGTTCGCAATAAATCAGTCATGTGGTGGTTAAAAGTAACCACGGCTTCCCCAATAGTAGTCGGCGGAGTAATACCTTATGCAAGTTTGTTTACAGTACAACTTAACTTTGTTAGCTATGAATTATTATTATACGTCACAATGTTTATCTTAAGTCATAGCAACACTCTTGTTGCGTTCCGCGGATGTAGATACTAACCATGTATAGTCAGGAACAAATAACAAACGAAGCACTTACTTAGGACACACTTATCTATAGTCCACAGACGATAAGAATGAAAGCTAGGGACGAAGGGGGGCATGGGGAAATGCAAGCGATACAATGGTTTACTACCTGAGAATATAGGAACAGTCATGATGTCATTCACATTTGTAGTTTATTTCAGGCGTATTCAATTTTATGTTTTATATTTTGTGTTTTACGTTAATTAAATTCGCTCTTCTTATTCAGTTTAGTTACTTTATATTTTAATGTTTTGTAGTTCACTGTGAGGTAAAGGTGATGATTAAAATTTTGAAGTGTGTCCGTCAGACTCGTAACTAACACGCCCGCTCAGCGTCTAAATGAACGTAAGTTATAGTACAATCCTTCATGATATAATGTGCTGAGTATGAAATACCTACTGCTTTCATACACTTCGTCTGTGGACTATAGCTTACTTAGGGTAATCACTGCTCCACAACGTGAAGCGAGTGTACGCGGGATGACACGGCATTAATTCGCAAATCATCCACAAGCGAAGCAGGTCAATGTACCGCTGTGTCGGATATTATAGACTAAGTCACTAACTTTATTACTTAAGGAATCCTAGGTTCAAATATCTATTCATTAAGCCCCTCCCCTTATCCCTACCCTCAACTCACTCAATCCAGTTCATGTCACTGACATGTAGTTTCATAAGATCCTTTCAAATATTATCCTCCCAACTAGGTCAATCCCTGGGTCTTATTGAACTTTACCCGGATTTTCCAACATATAAATATTTTGGAAGCATTTCTACAGTCACCTATTCGAGCTATAAGGTCTGATGTTTTCGTCTTCTAGACTTAGTAAAAATAATAATAGTAAAATAATAAAATAGATCAATTAAATATTTTTAAATTGACGGATAAAATTGACAAACAAACACAACATTTGTACGAACATCTACTGAGAATGTCAAATGATAGACCTTCTAAAATGATTTTAAACTACAGACCGACAGGATATAGAAGTCAAGGAAGACCATTTGCTAGGTGGAGAGACCAAATCTCTTGAAGTCGGAACGGGCCAGAGGGCTTAAGCCTAGAATTTGATGATGATGAACAATAGTAATAGAATCTACCTGTACGTCCCGCGTGAGAACGTGGGTTCTCCCTAGTGAGAGTTTCTTGTCCTTCTTCGAAACGAAGTCCAAAAGATCAAGATAATGTTTTCTATAATACGAGAAGTACAGAGGTGAATGATCATCTAGTCAGCAAGGGGTGAATTGAGCAGCATATCGGATAATCCAGCCGATATAGCTTGTTTTCTCAACCTGCAGTCGCTATTTTTTGTAATTATCCAAATTCCTCACGATGCTAGTGGGCATTGGTACCATACTGGTAAAATTCCATGAGAACATTTTTTCCCCTACGGAGATTCTAACCAGCGCATGTTGTCTTAAGACATGATCTTCTTATTTTAAAAAATCTCCATGGCGCGACAGGCCTAGAAGGTCCTTAACCTACTATCCGACTGCTGGTCTTACATCCATATGTATTAATCAGAGAAGTAGACGATCTGACTTCTTTATTAGTAAAAATTAAATGCATAACACGTCACCTGTGAAGAGCAAAGTCCTAAGATATAGTTGATTTATCTGGCTACCTGAAGTCAGTATTGGAAGTTACTTGATCAATGCGACGCATTCTTCAACCTTAATTTCAGTATTCGTAACTGAATTTCATAATTTCTTAATTCAAGAAACTTCTCACAAATAATTTCTCCATGAGGCTGAGAACATACAATTCGAAAAATAAATAAATAAATACATATTATCAAAGAATAATTTCTATGGCTGAAAATCTATTCCAGGACCCCCTAGTCGGACACGGCCACAGGAGCGATCTCTTCCGTTTATTGCCTAGGAATAAATCAGTTATATATTTTTATTCTAGTTACAGTATATATACACGAGTTTGTACGATATTCTATGTCATAAAGAAAGCATAAATAGAATGAGATTATAGTTTAAAACATGCCGGACTGAACGGGAAGCAGTGTAAAGAACTGGACTGTATAGGTTCAAGTATGTTTCCTCTTTCGTATACAGTAAAAGCTCCTTATTCGCGGGAGATATGTTCCGCAGATATGCCGCGAATACAGAAACCGCGAATATGGAGTGGTAATTTGTATGGGTATATAAAGCATACGATCCAGGTTCCGAAATAAAATAAAAATTACCAAAATAAAATCAATTAACCCATTCGCCTCAGAAGACGAGGTACACTCGCTTAACTCTGCCTGTTATATATTTGCAATTTTTGTACATCCCTTGGCAGAGTAATATTTTGTTAACATTTATGAATAGTAGAGGAATGTGTTTTGGTCTTCATCCTTATTGTGTTCTCAAGTACCGTTATCTTTTGTTCGTTCTGAATGCCTGAAAATAGACAATAAAATTTACGGTGATTTAAATCTGGTTTCTGGCTAAATGGGTTGAGTATTTAAATCTGAAGTGAATGAGTTAATGAGAGATTTTGAACAATTTATATTGATTATTACTGTCAGGCTTAGGCAAAGACCTAAAGAACTTAGTATGTTTTTTTCTGTTTTGCCGCTTTTATAAGGTATTTCAATTCATATTGATGTTTAGCTATGAATTCAGCGATAGGATTCCTTATTTTGTCTTCGGATTTTTTGATGAATCGTACATTGATTCATTAACATTGAAACAGCGTGATATATATGCAAACGTCTCGCCAACACGTAAACGGTCAAACATTTATATATTTACTTTAAGCTGCAACACTATTTTTTCCGCTCCAGAACTAATTTTCTTTCCTTTTACTAGACATTATAAATTGTCAACAAAGCAGAAGAGACACGT
This sequence comes from Diploptera punctata, assembly GCA_030220185.1. Classification (NCBI taxonomy): domain Eukaryota; kingdom Metazoa; phylum Arthropoda; class Insecta; order Blattodea; family Blaberidae; genus Diploptera; species Diploptera punctata. The sequence continues at coordinate 395,370 of JASPKZ010008096.1, read as the reverse complement.
GTTATTCAATCAAAATTATTGCAACGAATGACAAGTTGAAACAATAAAATACTGATTGTGGCGAGGGCGGCATTTATTAACGGATACAGCGGTACGTGAATTACGGCGGCGGTGAGTTTTAATAATGAACTTTGACTTAGTAACAATACTTTGATATTAATTTGTCCATTTGGTTTGAATCGCTCCTTGTAAAAACCGCTTTGGTACGTGCCTGCAGTAAAAAAAAAAGTTGCCGATGCGTTAATAAGGGATAATCCTTCTAATATACCGACTGGATCAGCGAATAAAGACATTTTTAGCCGCGAATACAGGAACTGTGTCGCAATTTTTTAACCCGCGAATAATGAAACCGCGAATATTGGAACCGGGAATAAGGAGTTTTTACTGTATTTAATATTTGTATGTTCATCACGTAGAGTCGGTGAAAAAAGTAATATCTAACCACCACGTACGGATAACACATACAAAATGATAATACAATAATAACAAACTAACCAACTAACTCACAAACACTACCGGACCCATAGGTTCATGACCGTGCGGATATAAGCTCTCCATACATCCTTATGCTCTGCTAATTTTTTTTAATCATCCCGTGAATAATCTGCTTCTCTCAAATCATGGTTAATGTTATTCTCCTACCTCTTTTTTGTTCTACCAACTGGGGGCTTTCCTTTTGATTTCCCTACAAGAAGATTCCATGTCCCTCTTTCATACTCAATTCATGTCACATGTCCTGTCCATCGCAGTCTACAAGACTTAACTGTTCTTAATATATCTAATTTCCTGAAGATCATATAGTTCACTTTTATGTAGTTTTCTCCGTTCGCCTGTCTGTCCATCTCTCTTTGGTCCAAAAATTTTCCTAAGAACTTTATTCTCAATTACTCGTAATATTTTCTCCTCCCTTAAAGCAAGAGTTCATGTTTTGCATCCATGTAATAGAACTGGGAGAATAATAGTTATATAAATTAGTTTTAGCGTTTTTTGAGAGAATAAAATATTCTGTCAATATGCCCAATTCACCAAATAATAATTAAAATAGTCAACATGTTTCAACAGCGAAGCTGTCATTTTGTAGACTAAATATTTAGTATTGAAAATGACAGCTTCGTTGTTGAAACATGTTGACTATTTCTTTTATTATTTGGCGAATTGGGCACATTGAATGTATGTTTTACGATTTTATCACCAAGAAGATCATTAGTGAATTAAATTCTTTGAGAGAAGTTAGGACGACAGCCTAAGTTTAACTTCCTATTTATAATAATAATATTAATAATAATAATAATAGTAATAATAATAACAACAATAACAACAATAATAACAATAATAATAACAATAATAACAATAATAATAACAATAATAACAACAATAATAATAACAATAATAATAACAACAATAATAATAATAACAATAATAATAATAACAACAATAATAATAACAATAATAATAACAACAATAATAATAACAATAATAACAACAATAACAATAATAACAATAACAACAACAACAAAAATAGTAATAATAATACTGGGTTAGTATGTGAAACTATTATGTGTGAAGGCGGCAGTAAGACTATTAGGCCTATTCCAGATTTAATTATGCTATTTTAATATGGTTTTTTGTGCAGTTTTGCCACATTGCAGGGATATAGCGCAATTCCAAGTTTTAAATTCAAGCATTATAATTAAAATCAGATCAAGTATCAATTGATTAAATTAAAATGAGGATTAATAAATTAATTTCATTGGATAGAATGATTTCAGTGTGCGAGCGTCCAGAGCTTTCAAGTACTCGACGCCTATTAGATAGCCTTCCCAGCGCTACCACCCATAATAAACGGATCAATATAGGGAAACAAGGGAGAAAATTGGAACAAAATTGTATTAACGAGAATATTACATCAGTAAATAAAAGGAAGTAAAAAGTGAAGTCGTAATATTGATCACGAGGTGGATATACATTAGACCTAAATGAAGTTTGTATATGGGGGCCTAGAACGCATATAAAAACTGCGAGTACTAAATTGATGCAAGAGAGTAAATATTGAATTTACGATGGTTTATGTTGTTTTTGTAGAAGGCGGGTTTATTATTGTAATATCCGAAAGCTAAATGTAACGAAAATATGAATAGCAGTTGTTTTATTTTTTTTGCGCGTTAGTGCGTTTTGTCGTACTTACCAGCAATGACGACCATTATTGAAAGTTCAACTTCCTACATTTCGGGGTTGCCAATCTAAATACGAGTACCTATACTGTAATATTACATTTACACCCACATGCGGGAAGTAAAACCACTGCCCTCTATGTGTACTACGTACAATGTATATACAGAAAATATCCAAAAGGTAGTACTAATATAATAATATAATAATAATAATAATAATAATAATAATAATAATAATAATAATAATAATAATAATAATAATAGCTTTATTTTACCTGGCAGAGTTAAGGCCTTAAGGCCTTGTCTACCACTCAACCAGGTTTAAAAAAAATACAAACAAAAAAAATAGTCTTAAATCTAAATTACAATATATATATATATATAAACGATTACAAGTTATGAATACAATACAATTAATATTTATAATGTATTTTGATTTACTCTAAATTTAACGAATTAAATATATAATATGTACAATATATATAAAAAACGAGGAAAAGATTAATGACATAGTATAAAATTATATAAATAGAGAAAAATTAATTATTAGACAACAGGTAACTGTATAAGCGTGACTTAAAGGTTCCAAGTGTGCGGCAACCCCTGATATCTTTACTTTAATATACATTATACGAAATAAATCACTGCATTTTAAATGAACTGAACTTTATTTGAAACAATATAAAATAATAAATACGTATATGCGGTCATTTTATCAATAATGATTTTGTAGCAACGACGCGGACGACAGAACCACTGTAGATTACAACGTGAACTCTGTTAAAAGACTAAGATAATGTAAAGTTTCATATTAGTATCAACAGTGTCATTATTTTTGTGATGAGCTGTGAACGCGCGTCGGGAAAATCTCATGTATATAACCCCTCAATTCAAATGCAGAGATTTGTGAATTTCAAATACAATTAGAATAATAATCAGATCAATCACCTACCTATATCACAAAATATAATGAAAATAATGTCATTGTACGACTACCACTAAAAAAATTAGCACTTCTTCCAGAAGTTTGCTTTAATATTGTATCTTGTGTATCAGGGTTAATTATTTTTTTATAAAAATAATCTAGAACTTACTGGAGTTAATGAATTAATTCATTTATCGCTTTAAAAATATTAATAATAATTTGTTGGTGGGGCACATTTTTATATATTTTAAGAAAAAATTGAATTCATACCCAATTTTTTTTGTAAAATTGCTGCAAATCTATTGTTTATACTCTCAGTTATTTTAGTGTATTTAGGTTAATTTCATATGAGTAATAATAATTAATGCCGTGAATTAAATCCTTCACAAAATATCTCAGAAATGTTTGTCGGCACAGATATATAATTTTAATGTTATTTGTTATAGATGTAGGTGTATAATACGCTATATATAGCCTAACTGAATTTGAGAATCAAGGAGTTTCAATAGTTAAATACATAAATATCTGCCGGCCGACGACTTGTTTCCATCCGCCGCGCGGATCGCACATTCTCGGCACAATGCAAAAATACTGAAAGTTTTTTTTTTTCACTATAAATTCAATTGGAAGACTTCAAGGAGGTCAGAATTCTTGGAATAGTAGGCCTATCTAATTTTCTTAAGTTTGCAAAGGTTAGTTGCATAACAAATAATCTCTTTAATTAACTTTAATATGCATCCAAAGTAATTCTGCCCGAGGGCAGGTCTTTCACTGCAATAATAGCATTTCCATGCTATGGTTTGCAGCTTTATTAGGGAATTTTAGGTATGGTAGCTTCCCGTTGCTTTCCACACCGGTGAAGAATGATAATGATAAGGATGATGATGATGGCCGGATGATTTTCGGGGACCGTTGGGCCCTAAGCTTCCTGACATTTGTATTACAGGTGAGGAAAAACCCTAAAAAAACCTCACCCAGTAGCCTGTCCCGACCGGGAATCGAACCCGGGCCCACTGAATGACAAGGCAGCACGTTACCTCGAGACCACAGCGGTGGACAACTTTAATATAAGGCTGTTAATATTTATCAGTGGAGATAACACACATTTTTATTTTATTATATACAGTATGGTCCACTGCTGTGGTCTCGAGGTAGCGTGCTGCCTTGTCACGCAGCGGGCCCGGGTTCGATCCCCGGTCGGGGCAGTTTTTCTGGGTGAGGTTTTTATCGGGTTTTTCCTCACCTGTAAGACAAATGTCAGGAAAAATTTAAGGCCCAAACGGTCCGCGAAATCATATGGACATCATCATCATCATCCTTCACCGGCGTGGAAAGCAACGGGAAGCTACCACACCTACAATTCCCTAGTAAAGCTGCAAGCATAGCATTAAAATGCTATGATTGTAGTGAAGGACCTGCCTTCGGGCAGAATTACTATGGATGGATGGATATACAGTATAATTTATAATATACACCGAAGATCAATCTGTAAAACAAACGCAAGAAGGCATCTCATATCAACATGGGATATTTTCGAAGTAGGCTGTTGAAATGGATGTGAACGTGGGATTTTTCGAAATAGTGTTAGCGAAGGAAAAGGAATTTAATTATCATAAGTAATGCCACGAGTGATTTCCAAATTATCGATAAATTCACGACTCACGAAGTGAGGAGTGAATTTATCTAGAGAATTTGGAAATCAAGAGTGGCATTTGTTAGGACTATTTAACGAATAAAATTAAGCTGTTTACTCACAAATCATTATTCAACTATAGTTATTTTAAAATATTTATATATTTAATGTAAACGGCAATGTTTGAAAACAAATGAGAAACGATAGGTACGCTTCTACTGCTTCATTTGTTTATCACTGCAACCAGATCATACTATTTATTGCCAAAGGAACGCAATATTGTAAGGAGGAGCTTTCTTTAATATGGTAATTATAACACTGATAAATATTTGGTGAAACACGACTCTGATTGGTTGTAAAACAGAAATCATTGAAACGTGATTGGTCATTGACTCCCATTTGGGGCATGAGTTAAATAGTCACTAAGAGGAAACAGAAAGTAAAAAAAAAAAAAATATACAAACAGAAGCAACGCTCTGTAGATGTGAAACTAATAGCCTAAAGTGTTTATGATTTTTTTATTTGCTATAGTAACACTTACTATTTGTATATAGTAGTGCAGTTAAAAAAAAGTAATTCATATCACGAAAGCTTATTCGCGTAATATTTTAGGAACGACGTGCTTTATTAAACAAAAATTCACTGTTTGGTATTTTAATAAAATGTTCATATTTCGTCCCGCGCCGTGGCCGAATGGTTAAGACTTGCGATGATTCGGGTCTCTATGGGGGAAGAAATTTTCTCATGGAATTTCGGCCAGTATGGAACCAATACCCACCCAGCATTGTGAGCAATTTGAATAGTTACAGTAAGTTGAGGCTCCAGATTGAGAAAACCAGCTGTAACGGCTGGGATACCCGACATGTTGACCACATGTCACCTCTACACTGACAGGATGTCGTCTACCTCTATACTTAACACATGTAGATGTGAGGCCAATAGCCGGCTGGTAGGCAAAGGGCTTTCTCTGTCTGTGGCGCCATTGAAATGAAAGAAATAAATATACAGTATAATTTCCAATATACACCGAATACCAATCCGTAAAGTAAATGCAAAAGTAATCTCATATCAACATGGGGTATTTTATAAATACTGTTAACCAAAGAGAAGGAATTTAAATATCACTAAGAGGAAGCTGAAAATAAAATAAATAACAATAAATAATAAGGTTATTTAGATGTGAAACTAATGCAGTTTTATACATTTTTATATTACTATTTTTTATAGTGGCTCAGTTAAAACATAATTTGAATCATGAAAGCTTACACTGGTCGACAAAAATGAACTTTTTTCTTTCACAGTAATAAACATATGAGATTTTAGAAATATTTTTCATCCTGAATTTAAATATCATTTCAGTTTTTTCCTATCAGGCAAGAGTTTTCTGTGATATTCATTTCATTTTTTTTATAATTTTTAATAAAATCTATCTAACTCTAACTCATTCTGACTTACATAGAAAGTGGTAGATAGTGATTTTCGGGCATATTTTGCATCTGGAACATCTCTCTTCTGGGTCCAACAGTAGTCAGCCAGCATATTAAAACTCCACTTGATTTCGTACCTCTTTTCCATTATGGAAATTTGCTGATGAAAACGCTCACCGTGCTCATCAGAGACAGCCCTTAGATACAGCTTGAATAAAATCGCTACATATAAGGTAAAGGTTCCTATGACAGGTCAAAGAGAATGCTAAAACCAATTTAAAAAAAGTAGTTGTCACAAAAAATTCTGACTACATATCTGAATTCAGTATGAAAAAATGCACTAGATTCACTAATCAGATTTCTTGTGAAGAAAACATTGTCGACCAGTGTTATTTACGCAATATTTAAGGAATGACGTGCTTTATTTAAAAAAAAAAGTTCATTGTTTGACATTTGAATTTTTTTTTTCATATTTTGTCTGTGTTACAAGTTGTGTAGATTCTTATGCTTCTATATGATTATCATAAATATCGCGATACAAAACACATGAAATACATCACAAGCAGAAACATAAACCTTCTTAGTACAGCAGTTTGCTCTAATCTGGGATTACATTTTATTTATGTTAGGCCTAAACAGCTGTAACTCTGTTTCTTACTAGTTACCTTTAAGTAGATTTCACGATAAGCACAAACAAAACTTCTCAAAGTCGTAGATTATTTGGGACTTTATAAGTTACTCTTAAGCTCTCTGTCACAATTTCTCCGAAAAGGATTTGTACTTCTTTCCTGAAACGTGTTCGTATGTGGAAACAATACAGCCTAGAGTAAAGCTGTTTCTGAGTTTTCAATGAAGTAAAGTCTCTTGAGAAAGCGTTTCTAGTTAATTACAGTCGTGATTTTGACTCATGCTCTCTGCTGGGATTTGTGTTGTTGCTTCTTCAAGTTTGAAAATGTTAGGTGTCTCCTTGTTGAAAACAGCAGGAGTTCTGTTGTATGTGATAATATAATGTTTGTAATTACCCAACTTCACTAATTAATTCATCGTTTTGTGCTGACTCATGAAACAAACATTACATTCTATTATACCGTATGTTATTTTATTCTGAAACTACTCTCTTCTTTTTTCTTATTTATTTTTGCGCGAAAGGTAGCGTTAATATACATTATATGAAAGAAATTACTGCATTTTAAATTAACCGAACTTTATTTGAAACAATATTGAAAGTTAACTTAACAAAATTCTACTGAAAACTTTTAAAACTTTTTAACTTTACGTCCAATATTCTTTTTTTTTTTTTCGAGGAAGCTAACTAATGTAACACATATCTGCAATATTGATACCTTCTTTTAAATTTATCATCGTCATCAGCATTGAATATACTGACCATAAACTCGCTGGAGACTTTAATGTTTCACTCCTAAGCACGAAATAAGCAACCATTCTTTTTTTCATTTACACTATAATACTTCTCCTTCAGCCACTTTTTGAATGAAATGTATGTTTTTTTCATATCTTTTTTAGATTTCTCTGGCACTAAAGAAGCAGATCCAACTTCCCACGCTTCTTCAATTTCGTCGTTTTGATTACAATCATTTATACTTCAGCCATTTTATGCGAGATTGATATCGAGGCCTGCTATAATCTCAATAACTATTTTCGGAATTTAGCATATATACATTGGCCAGACCGCTAACGTCAGTCAATTGTTTATAATGAACGCAAATATTTCCAACAAAGATGTCATTATTTTAAAAACACCATCGCACAAAAAATAATGTACAACGCACGTTTACAAAGCGTTTTACAGAATCTCGGAAATTAAAAACCTCGCTGTCGCTCGGTTTTTAAACATTTTCCTCAATTCTGTAAATACCTCTTCCCAACCTCATATTGTAATATACTGTTATCTAGATATTTTATTCCTACAGTGAATGTTAAGAAAATATCCTATAGAGATAGGCAATTTTCAGATTAAAAGAAGTTACTTAACAGTTTTAAAATGATTCGTATTATGAAAACATCCATTCCAAATAGAATAGCCTCTAAAATTCTTATCCGTCACGATTAATCGTACCTTTAATATATTTTTTTAACTTACATAGTTGTAGGGTACGCCGCAGTGGTTAAGGCAATAAGCTATAAGCCGTAAAGTTCCGATGGGGGTCAGGATTTTTAAACTGACGCAAAACATTCTGGCGGCACTATGGTCCTTGGGTAGAATCAGAAATGAGTACCAGACGCTTGTTCTGGGGTTAAAGACGGTCGTCACGCATGGCTGACAACCCGGCTGATATTAAGTGACGATTGTCTAGAGAAAACGTTAGCCTTAACCTCATACTATTGCAAGGCCTATAGTAGAATCACTTTACTTTTTTTTAATATTGTTGTAAATTATAAAAACAGGGTTAACATATGTCAAAAGAAGAAATTGTCCAATTGCATATCCCTTACGCAGGTGTAAAATTCAGGTAGGCCTAAATATGTACCTTTAATATAAAGTAATAGCCTGGGGCTATAGGTTGATATGATCTCTGGCCTATTTAATACCAAGATTCCATCTTCCACGATCTAAAGCTTCCTGTTTCCAGTTTCTCTTTCCCATTCCTCAAATATCATTCTCAACATTATCAATACTTCCTAGACGCTCCCTTTTTCCTCATTCCATATATCTTTCCTTTAAGTATTTTATTTGGTACATGCTCTTCCGACATTTGTTCACATGTACTTACAATCCTATTATCCCCCCTTTGATTAATCCTAAAAAAATATTTCCGATCATTCTTTTGATTTCATCATTACTTCATATTCTCCGCCTATCATTTTCCCTCATTAAAAAACTAACTAACGAGTAATTTCCTCTTCTGAATATTGTTGCGTCATGTATCGCAACAGTTGCCGGTGTGGTTGGCCCAGTCGTACTTGGCGCGATCTGTATCGACTACCGATGTAGTTCACTTGCTCTCCACTTGGAGGCGCCTGAGTATAGCAGCAGACATTTTATGTTGGTCATACTGTTTGCCACAGCCTTTGTCATGGCTACCAATATTGTCGGTGTTGTGTCCAGGTCTAGCGTGTCCACGTGTGACTCTCAGTGTGCTTCAGGCCGTTAACGGCAAAGGTCCTTTTAAGGGGTCTAAACTTCTCTCAGTGCTAGCTGTTCCATCGAGAGCGATGGTTTGTTTTGTTGGAGGTTGAATACCTCTCTTGATGTTAACTAGGCCGTCTACGACGACGGCATTGTTTGTAGGCCGAGGCTTGGGATGCCTCGTTGTCCCTCGTTGTAGGAATCTGAATATTCCGACCAAATACGTGATGTTGTTTCTAATATTAATTCTGTTTTTAGTAATAGACCCTACTAATAATATATTCACCAACGTGTTCTACAAATTATTTTCTGGACATAAAATCCCAGCGACCTATCAGAGGACCTTGCGACAGTTAATTCTAAATTTAGTCGTGTTGCGGGTTTGTTAATTCGATCAACAAATATATTTACCACAAATAATTCATATTTAAAATATGGGATCTCAACATTATTTCCACTATGTATTATAAATTATTATTAGTTGGGTTAAGATATATGTCCCGCGCCGTAGCCGAGCGGTTATGGTAGGAAGCCTTGGCGCAGAGCTACGGGACTTGCACTGGTTCGAGTCTCCATGGGGGAAGAAATTTTCTCATGGTATTTCGGCCAGTATGGGACCGGTGCCCACCCAGCATCGTGAGGCAATTGGGTAGCTACAATAAGTAGCGGCTCCAGGTTGAGGAACCAGCTATAACGGCTGGGGGACTCGACATGCTAACCACATGTCACCCCTACACTGGCTGTTGATCATCTACCTCTGTGATTGACACATGTGGATGTGAAGGGCCAGCAGCCGGCTGGTAAAAGGGCAACCGCTGAAAAGTGGAAAGACCCTCAATCGGAAATCGGGTTAAGATATATGAGATCATGTAGGCCTAAGTGGGAGGCACTACATGGATTCTCTCTCAATTATTAATCAAGTGCCCTTTAGCACGTTCTGGGGCATTATTAATGCATTTTCAGCACTTACTCAAAAGATAAATACAATTACGTGTAATGTAACGATTATCAGGAAATTATCGGTCAACATTTTTATTGGAATTGAGTTTAATGGATTTGCAATTATTAGACTACGTAGCACATTATTCAGTTAGACATGTCGGGATTTATAGCGACGCTATATAACATTATATGGATATGAATATGCTTTTAATTACGATAAACATGTATGTAAGTTACATTAAGCAATCCATTACAAAGAACATGCATATATTAATCATAGAAGATTCTAGCCATCAATGTGAGAGTAACACCTATCTTAGCTGAATATGGTAAGTGCCACGACATTTGAATTTCAAACACATACACTCTAACATACACACTTTTAACTTTTACCCTCTCTTTCGCTCTCCCCATCACAACATCCGCTCCCAACACTGATTTGAATTCTGTGGCTCTATACTCTTATTAAAGTTTCGATCCGAATAAAATCCAGTTTATCGCTTCGTTAGATTTATTTGAAAACATGGGACCAGCTAGGGGAAGTGAGTGGGCAGGGGAAAGAGGATTTATAATGAAATTTCCAAGAGTTTCCGCTCACCCCGACAATCCCTCGGATTTTAGGAAGTCTATTTTATTGTTGTTTTGGACTTATACGATTATATTTTAAAACGTTTTATATGCCCATTCTAGTTGTGACCATGAATTGTGAGGTAGTAAACATTGCATTGTTATACTCTACGACCCTGGGGTCATCAGTCCGACTTTATAATCCACCATTCTCATATGAAGCGAGGGGATTTAACATTGCAATCGAATACATGATGCTCACTATTTTTCTAATGCACTCTAATTGGATTCAGGAGGATTAAGTTTATCAAACTGCTATATTTGCATACGAATTTAACAGCTGCATATTGTTTCAATATTAGATTATTTTAAATATTGCACTTGCTTCTTTAATAATTGATATAATAATAATAATAATAATAATAATAATAATAATAATAATAATAATAATAATAACAATAATAATAATAACAATAATAACTAACAGTGGTAATAAAAATATTGATAATAACAATATTAACAATAACAGTAACAATAACAACAATCATAATAACAACATTAACAATAACAATAATGATAACATAATAACAACATTAACAGTAACTATAATAATAATAATAATAATAATAATAATAATAACAAATAAAAACAGTAATAATAAAAATACTGATAATATTAACAATAACAATCATAATAATAACATTAACAGTAACAATATTAATAATAATAACAATATTAAGAATAACAGTAATAATAATAATAATCATCATAATAACAACATTAACAGTAACAATAATAACAATATTAACAATAACTGTAACAATAATAATAATAATAATAATAATAATAATAATAATAATAATAATAATAATAATAATAATAATAATAATAATAATAATAATAATAATAATAATAATATACTTAACGGCGATAAAAACACTCCATAAAGTAATATAAAGAACTAAAATTCAACTCATGGTTCGACAGGCCTATAAGGCTCTTGGGATATCAGCCGGCAGTTAGAAATATGTGTTAGTAGCAAATATGGTTGATCATGCAGTCAGTAATGGGGAAACATGTGGTCAGCATATCAGATCCCTGTTTTTTTAACCTGTAGCAGCTATTTATTACAGCAACCCAAATTCTTCTCTATGCTGGGTGGGCATCGGTCCCATACTGGTCAAATTCCAGGAGAAAACTTAGGCCTATTCCACCATGGGATTCGAACTGGCGCATATCCCGTCGTTTTACAGCAAGCCATGATACCTCAAACATCTCGGCTACTGCGTGGGGCAGGTAATATAATACCTGAAGAAAATGTAAAGTTTAAGTACCAGCTTGTACTTAAACGCCACAAATATCATCATGTCCATAGTTCTGTTCATCAAGATTTTTAAAACCATGTACAATTCTGTTAGTGTCCACCGCTGTGGTCTCGAGGTAGCGTGCTGTCTTGTCACGCAGCGGGACCGGGTTCAATCCCCGGTTGGGACAAGTTTCCTGGGTGAGGTTTTTTTCGGGGTTTTTCCTCACCTGTAAGATAAATGTCACGAATGTGGTGAATCGTGTATTTCGTCTTAATTATGTATTGTCTCGGTGAAGGCCCTTACTTTGAGCTGATCCCTTATTCGGGGAGGCCCGTCATGTCCTTGTGCAGCCAAAAAATTATGTATGTGATTCATGAAGTTAAAATCCCTCTCCCGACAGATCGTGTCATTATAGGCCCCGGTTGCCTTTGGCACGTATAATCCACAGACGAAGCGAATGAAAGCAGTAGGCATTTCCTTTATGCTCAGGTATTACCCGTTTAACCCTTAAAATAGCAAAACTCGACTTTGTAATGGAAGTAGGATCATTTTTCAAACATGTATTCTCCTTCAGATCTCGTCAAGGAAACATCCAGTTTTCTGGAAGCGTCCCGACAGTTAGGAAGGGAATCATATCTGCATTCATGAAACTAACTTCCAGCTATTTTAGAGTTTCTATCCCTCTTTAGCTCTTGTGATATATTTTCTCTCGTTGATGATGGTGAGTGATTTTATCCATCGCCAGCGCTGTCCAGACGCAGATCAGGAGACAAAGATCCAGTGGTCGGACATTAACAAGCCTTTCTGACACTGGTCGTCACAAATTTCTTCCGTTGTTATTTAAATGTGGCGGACCGCAGTGAAAACGGAATCTTGTATAACTGTTATTATTAGGTATTTTGTATAATTAGACACATGTTTAAGTGGTTCCTTTGTGTTCGTTTTCATCTGATTTATTTAAAATATTGAATTAATTGAAGCAACTGATGTATCCAAAAAGATACATTACGAATTTAAGGGTTAAGGAGTAAGCGCAGTTGTTGACGGAGGGCACTGCAGTAGTGTTTATGCAGGAATAAAACATGTGCCATTGCTATCTATGAAGTGTTGAGGGGAATGGGACGCGGGACGCTGAGAGTGCAGGTTTAGTAGAAAGTTTGTTAGCGGTGCACATTGCAATATGTAAATTATCTTAATGCCTTGTGAATTAATCATTTTTCTTGGATATATTTAGGCATCTCCATACTTATACAATACAAACGTAGGTCTATAATACACGAAATCACTGTTCCAGAGCGAACGATGTGGTTACAAGTGCTATTAAAAGGCAACTGTGTTTCTTTGCCCACTTTACACTGCCTTATATGACGTCACGTGTAACAACAAACAGAGCTTCGCGATGTTCCCGCCTGCAGAGACATTTTGAATGACTAATAGTATGCCATTGTATAGCTTGCAATTCCCCGTGCCCCCCTTCGTCACGTGCTTTCATTCTCTTCGTCTGTGGACTATACCTATAAGGCGAGAGGTTCTGCGTTAGTGGATAGATGAATAGAGGATGTATGCAAAAATCCAAATTTGAAACAATACTGCAAATTAACAAACACGATAAGAATGTTTCATTTAATTAGGGTGTTTGTTCTATAAAATCACTTTAAAATGTTTCTAGATACATTAACTAATGATTACTTGCCATTAAAAAAAAAAGTAAATCCAGTTTTGTCAAGGACAATGTTAAAATTTGTTAGTCAATGAGAAGTTGTATTTCTCATTAGTTTAATCATGGTTAGATTCGTTTCCTGATTACAAGTGTCTCGCTAACAAGGGGCGGAGAACAATTTTTTTCTTGTGTTCAACCGATCCATGCAGATTTACTTCCAATTTAAAACTGTATCCAACACAACGCTCAAAATCATGCCATCACTCAAGTCTTATGTAACGAAATTTATAAATCTTCGCGAATTGAGATTCGTGATAAGTAATGTATTTTACATGAAAATTGGATCACATGAAAAACGAGGACATAATGAACGAGTTTCAGATGAAATCTATCATAAATCACGTTTTATAACACCATTGATGTTCAAATAGGCCTATAGCTACTATATTGTAAGCAATATATAAATAAATATCCTCAACTCGTGCCAACTGAGTGTCGGATCGAGGGATGAGACGAGATGAGCCCCCTATATAGGGCTCTGTGAATGACAAGGGTGCCGCCGATCACGTCTGAGGCACCATCACGGGGGCAAATAAGCGAAATGAAATGGATGAAATGAGTAATGGTGGAATAAAATTGTGGCAGGGAAAAACGGGAGGAAACCCCGAGAATAACCTGCCCAAGCACGTTTCGTTCACCACAAAACCCACATGGAGTGACCGAGACTCGATCTCGGGACCCCAGCGGTGAGAAGCGAGCATTTAACTGTTTGTGCCACGGAGCCGCCTAGGCAATATATGCTATATTAAAAAATGAAAAATTACATTAAAAAAATTAAGAACGATAATATATATATATACTGTATTTATACAGATACACACATATTTGATGAATCGAGGAACTGAAGAAAGAAGAATAAAAGTATGCCTAATTATTCGAGAACAATTTTCAAGGATTATTTAACTCATGCGCCAAATGGGAGTCAATGATCAATTACATTTCAATGATTTTTTATTTACAACCAATCACAGTTGTGTTTCGCCTCGAATTTATCGACTGAAGTTTATCATATTAAAGCGAGAATCTCGTTTTTAACATTCTAAATAGGTCATAGTATTGTTTTGCAGTGATTGACCCCATAAGAAATACGGCTATCAGATTGTATATATAGTGCATGAATGTCAGCTCATAGTGCATGCGGGAGATAATATAAAAAACATTTGTAGCAATTGATTATATCACAAAAAAAACACTGTTTGCACTTTCTTAAACGAATTATTTTGCAGGAAATGACGTTGCAGAAAAATATAATTGACATATTTACATCATAGGACATCAGAAATTAATTAATACGTTTATAGTAGTAGTAGTAGTAGTAGTAGTAGTAGTAGTAGTAGTAGTAGTAGTATTAAAATGTTCTGAAGATCTTGATTTGTCATCATTCGCTTGTTAATACCTATAATGTTGGTTATAAATTTCTCCACTAGAGTGCATCCTTACAATATTGCGATCCTTTGGCAATAAATAATATGATCTGGTTGCAGTGATGAACAAAAGAAACAAATTAAGTAATCGTTTCTCATTTGTTTTCAAACATCGCCGTTTACATTAAATATATAAATATTTTAAAATAGCTATAGTTAAATAATGATTTGTGAGTAAACAGCTTAATTTTATTCGTTAAATAGTCCTAAAAAATGCCACTCTTGATTTCCAAATTCTCTAGATAAATTGGAAAACACTCGTGGCATTTCTTATGAAAAATTGTCATAGGAAGATAGAAGTGAAGACATAGGCCTATGGCCAACTTGGTGATTTTTGAACTGTTGAATTTTGTTAATGTTTGGAAAATAGTAAAGATACGAGTATATGGAAGCAATGTAATTATGTGAAATCAGCAGAAAAATAATAATTAGGCCTAAATTATGATTTATTGTTATTTATCTTATATATAAAAATCAATGTTTGCTTGTTTGTATGTATGTTTGTTGGTTTGTTTGTTTGTTTGTTCGTATTTATGCGCGGCCATACCGTTGATCCGATTTTGATGGGGTTTTTTTGCAAAATGTTCAGACGATTCCCGGGATGAACATAGGCTGTAAGAGAGTTGTGATACTCATCCCCTTCACCCCCAAAAATTACCCTTTGTAGTGAAAAACGTGATTGAAGTTCCTATTTTGACGCTTAAATGGCTTACGTTGCCTAAACAATTACAAATACACCAAATTAATGTACACAGAATTGAATATCTCAAAATCTACAAAAAAGTCAGCGACAGCATATGTTTATCTTCTACGGATAACTCACAATAACCATTTTTGTCTTTCATTGATGCCAAGAATATCGGGATAAGCAGATTCCCGAACAGTGCACGGCTGTTGGTAAATTTATTTATGAGTAGCAGCGCACGCCCGGTATTAGCTAGTTATTAATATAATCAATGGCACGATAGCCCTATGTTGGCCATAACTTTTTCAGAATCATGTCCTCAATCATGTCTGTTCAGAGCCATAGTCCAATTCCTTATTTACAATGTCCGTAAATCCTGTCCTCCCATCTCAACATAGGCCTTCCAACTTTCCTGGTCTTCTTTAATGTTCTCTGTTCACTAGCGCCCAGTCCATTCCAACTTCCCAATCTTTACACTAATTAACTCACTGGTACTATCGTACCCATAGGTTCATAGCCGCGCGGACATAAGCCCTCCACACATCCCTATCCTGAGCTAATATTTTCCATTCATCTCCTATTCAATCTATTTCTCTCAAATCATAGTTAATATTATACTTCCGACTCATTATTTCCTACCAACTGGGTGTTTTCTCTCTGGTTTGCCTACAACAAACTTTCATGTCCCTCTTTCATTCATAATTCTATCATCCAATTTCTAGGTAAGTAAAACTATTTCTTCTTCTACGTCATGGAGCTAGTCATAGACCTGTTTCCACATCAAGAGACAATATCCCTCCATATAGTTATGGGCGCCCAACATTTCTTCTTCTTTTGGGTTGGTAATGAAGAAAAATTGTCCCGCGCCGTAGCCGAACGGTTAAGGTAGGAAGCCTTGGCGCAGAGCTACGGGACTTGCGCTAGTTCGAGTCTCCATAGGGGAAGAAATTTTCTCATGGTATTTCGGCCAGTATGGGACCGGTGCCAACCCAGCATCGTGAGGCAATTGGGTAGCTACAATAAGTAGCGGCTCCAGGTTGAGGAACCAGCTATAACGGCTGGGGGACTCGACATGCTAACCACATGTCACCCCTACACTGGCTGTTGATCATCTACCTCTGTGATTGACACATGTGGATGTGAAGGGCCAGCAGCCGGCTGGTAAAAGGGCAACCGCTGAAAAGTGGAAAGACCCTCAATCGGAATGAAGAAAAATTTATGAGAGTCTATTGGGTGTCACTCTTTCTATATGTTGGAGCCAGTTAGATCTTGAAATTTTAATTTTATCCATAACACTGCATATGTTTAATACGGTTCTTATTTATTAGTTATATTTCTTATCTGACAACGTAGCCTATAGGCTGCTACTGAACGTACGAATTTCATTTCAGCTACTTATTTTCCTTTTATCTGATTTATTAAATGTCCAATTATCACAAGAAAATGTTAACATTGGTACGGTTATCGTTTTTTTTTTCTCCAAGTGCTACAGGCCTACAAGGCTCTTGGCCTACCAGCCGGCCGCTGGCCTCACATCCACATGTGTTAATCACAGAGGTAGATGATCATCATCGAACTAGTATAGGGGCGAGATGTGGTCAGCATGTCGGGTCCTCCAGCCGTTATAGCTGGTCTTCTCAACCTGGAGTCGTTACTTATTGTAGCTACTCAAATGCCTCATGATGCTGGGTGGGCACCGGTCCCATACTGGCCGAAATTCCAGGAGAAAATTTCTTCCCCCATGGGGACTCGAACAAGCGAAGTTCCCGTAGCTCTGCGCCTAGGCTTCTTGCCTTAACCACTCGGATACGGCACGGGATTACGGTTATAGTTTTATAGAATTTTCCGATTTCCGATTGAGGGTCTTTCCACTTTTCAGCGGTTGCCCTTTTACCAGCCGGCTGCTGGCCCTTCACATCCACATGTGTCAATCACAGAGGTAGATGATTAACAGCCAGTGTAGGGGTGACATGTGGTTAGGATGTCGAGTCCCCCAGCCGTTATAGCTGGTTCCTCAACCTGGAGCCGCTACTTATTGTAGCTACCCAATTGCCTCACGATGCTGGGTGGGCACCGGTCCCATACTGGCGGAAATACCATGAGAACATTTCTTCCCCCATGGAGACTCGAACCAGCGCAAGTCCCGTAGCTCTGCGCCAAGGCTTCCTACCTTAACCGCTCGGCTACGGCGCGGGACTAGAATTTTAATTGTGTAATTTTTTAATGTTTCATTTTTTAGAGTTCTTCTTATTCTTCCACACATATTATAACATTCGTTTAATTTTAAGTTTATAATGATTCTTTTGGCTGTAAGATACGTTGAACCGAAATTATTTACTTGTCCAATTATTTTGTTATTAATCATTATTTCGCATCTTGCGATATACGCATATTGCATTTACTTATTTATATTATGCTTTTGAGTCACCTGCACTTGTTTTGTTTCCTTTTCGTTTACACGCAGGATCATATTCATGCCAAGCTTTTCAAAGTTGTTAAAGTCTTGTATCATAGCTTTAGTTGTTCTCACTGTGATATGGATGTAATCCGCATATGGCAGACCTGAGTACCTGTTGTATTTATCCGAGCGTCTCGAAAAACGTCATTTATTATTATTATTATTATTATTATTATTATTATTATTATTATTATTATTATTATTAGGTCCACATCTGTGGTCTCGAGGTAGCGTGCTGCCTTGTCACACAGCGGGCCCGGGTTCGATTCCCGGTCGGGACAGGCTCCTGGGCGAGATTTCTTCGGGGTTTTTCCTCACCTGTAAGACAAATGTCAGGAAGCTTAGGGCCCAACGGTCCCCGAAAATCATCCGGCCATCATTATCATCCTTATTATTATCATCCTTATCATTATCATCATCCTTCACCGGTGTGGAAAAGCTACCATATCTTTAATTCCCTAGTAAAGCTGCAAAGCATAGCATGAAAATTCAATGATTATTATCATCATCATTATTATTACCATTATTATTATTATTATTATTATTATTATTATTATTATTATTATTATTATTATTATTATTAGTCCACCGCTGTGGTCTCGAGGTAGCGTGCTGCCTTGTCACGCAGCGGGCCCGGATTCGATCCCCGGTCGGGGCAGTTTTTCTGGGTGAGGTTATTGTCGGGGTTTTTCCTCACCTATAAGACAAATGTCAGGAAAACTTTAAGGCCCAAATGGTCCCCGAAATCATATGGCCATCATCATCATCCTTCACCGGTGTGAAAAACAACGGGAAGCTAGCACACCTACAATTCCCTACTAAAGCAGCAAGCATAGCATGGAAATGCTATAATTGCAGTGAAGGACCTGCCTTCGGGCAGAATTACTATGGATGGATTATTATTATTATTATTATTATTAGCATTATTATTATTATTATTATTATTATTATTATTATTATTATTATTATTATTATTATTATTATTATTATTATTTTGCCGAGCAAAAGCTAGAAAATGAAAATTCATACATTAAAATTACTGTATGTAATACATGTAGCACGGAAATGAAACGTTCTCTAACACAGGTTAATATTTAAATTATCTCATTTTTAGAAGGTTGGCGGGAAATTTTGTAACACAATAACTCATATAAAATCATACAAGTAAGATTTGTAAGTCAATATTATGTTTCAATGCTACAAACATGCATAATAATGAGTAAAATTGCTTCAAAAAGTAGTTACTGACTAAATTTATTTAAAATTTAAAATGCGGTATCCCGACTTTAAAAAAAAAGTTTAAATAGTATGGGAAAACAACAGAGCATAAAAACCAGTTAGTTCCCCATTCTACTATCCTTTTCTGTTAGCAACAACACAATTCCATTAGTTAATCCTGTGAGCTGAGAGCTCTTCAAATTGTAGTGGGGGAAGTGGGGTGCAACGTTTAGATTCACCCTTCATAGCAGCATACATCAGGGACCCCTTATGACGACAGTGCCACGGCGGCGGTGACATATTCCTCACACACATTACACGAACGAGTGAGCACAAATTCAAACACCATATTCACAAAAACAGAATCCGCCATCAAAAATAATTCCGCAAAAAGAAAGTACTTCTTTAGAAGCCTTCATTGCATATTCAATAATCTAAAGTGCCTTGAATTGTAAAGGTCTTCCTACCCACACTAAGAATGGTTATACGAGACGCACACAACTATAAATAGCAGAGAACACTAAACTGCATTAAAGGGCAAAGGGTTAGCTGAGGTTATAACAGATTTTAGTCAAGTACAAGAATAAAATACCGCCGTTAACCGCACAAGTACTACATTATGTGAAAGGTACACAATATCCCTCCTCGGTTTAAACCCGAGCTTAATATACAACCTTGTTTTCAACACATTCTGAGCACAAGGAAAAACCTGGATTATAGTTAATGCTTGAACAAGTTCTGCAGACAAAGTGCATCCAAATTTATTTATTTATTTAATCATCTTAAATTTCAGTATTGTAATGAACATATTTTGTCATCATCATCAACAATCACGGATTAAGCCCATGTGGCTTCTTCCGGTCTCATAGATTCTCATTCAAAAAGTTGAATCCATCTCTTTATCGGTCTACCAACATTCCTGTCTCCTTCTTCCTCCTTCCAAGTATTAGGCCAAGGCCTGTTACGATCCTATAGAAAATTTTCCCTCCAGCGTTTCATAGGACGGCCCAGTGATCTTCGTCCTCTTGGTATATAATTATAAACAGCTTTGGGGATCCGATTTGAACTCATTCTTTCAAGATGGTGTTTCCAATTTAGTTGGTACTGTTTAATGTATTCCAAAATTGGCGTAGTCTTCAATTCTTTTAAGATATCGGTGTTCCTTTTCCGATCCCATCTGGTGTAACCCGCTGTTCTGCGCATGAATCTCATTTCACAAGCCGTTATTTTGCTTTCATGTTGTTTTCTTAGTGTCCATGCTTCACTACCATAGGTCAACATGGTCTAGCCAAAGTGTTATATAAACGTAATCTGGTGTTTTTTGTACAAGAGATGGTTTCATAACTTGATTAATAATTCCTAAACTTTTATTATAACTAGTAACTTTTTCAGGGATATCCTTTTCATCCCAGATAGAGAGATAATATCCAAGATATTTAAATTGATTAGATATCTCTAAAATTTTATTCTGGAGACAGATTTTACTTTGTATGGGGTCCTTCCCATGAAATGCCATAATTTTAGTTTTGTTAATTGATATTTCCATATTAAATTTGGCACCTATTTTTTTGTAAATTATAAATTGATCGTTGCAAATAATTTCCTGTCTCCTTTTGGTTTGTAACTAACTGTAATTTTTGGTATGCGTTCATCTTTCATTCTTTGAACATGTTCTTTTCAGTTTTTTTTTTGGGTATTTTATTTTATCCAAAAGTTTAAAAATATTTAGCTCATTTCTAATATGTTCACTTCTTCTTTTATCTAGAGGTTTGCAGCCAGTTACACTTCTCAGAAATCTCATTTCAGCTGCTTCTATAATATTCTCTTCTCTTTTAGTTAAAACCCAAAATCCACTACCATACAACAGTAAAGGGAAGGCCACAGCTTTATAAAACTCCAGTTTTGTTTCCTTTATTGTATTTTTAAATATTCTCTTAATTCTGCCACATATAACACTTACTTACTTACTTACTTACTCACTGGCACTATCGAACCCGTAGGTGAATGGCCGCGCGGACATAAGCTCTCCATACATCCCTATCCTGAGCTAATGCTTTCCAATCATTCCCTGTATAATCTGCTTCCCTCAAATCATAGTTAATGTTATTCTCCCACCTCATTCTTGGTCTACCAACTGGGCGTTTTCCCTCTGGCTTTCCTACAAGAAGCTTCCATCCAAGTCTTTCATTCCCCATACGTGCAACATGTCCTGCCCATCGCAGTCTACGAGATTTAACTGTTCTTATTATATCTGGCTTCCTATAAAGACCATGTAGTTCATTGTTATGTAGTCTTCTCCATTCACCTGTCTGTTCATCTCTCTTTGGTCCAAAAATGTTCCTAAGTACTTTATTCTCAAATACTCGTAATCTCCTTTCCTCCCTTAAAGTAAGAGTTCATGTTTCGCACCCATATAATAAACTGGTAGAATAATAGTTTTATACATTTTCAGTTTAGTGTTTTTTGAAAGGAGTTGGGACATCAAGAGTCTCTGCACTGCATAATAGCACGTATTTCCAGAATTGAGCCTATGTTTAATTTCTTTCTGCATCTCATTCCTATTTGTGATTACTGTTCCCAGGTATTTTAATTCAGCCACTTCCGCCACATATAACATATCATTAAATGTATTAAGTTTCTTAAAAAGATCGATATTTTGTTATTTTTTAGTTTATTCATATACAAGACTTTTACCATCAAAGGTCAGGTCGTGTCTATTTGTTTTTTTATGATACCATTAAATTGTGAATTTGACCAAATTGGCCCAGTTAATGAAATTCCATTCCAGCATTTACTTTAATGACCGAGGAAAATCAGGGGAAAAAAAAAACTTTGTATATTTGGTCTGCACCGGGTTTTTAACATGGGTCTCCCGAACCTAAGTCTGAAACACTACCGGTAGATACAACTCATTAGATACAATATTTTTTTAATGCCCAGGTTTGTCCTTTTTGGACATTATGGGTGTTCTCTCCTGGCATTGGCGTAATTGTAACCCACTTCTGAGATTGGGGCGCCTGGAATATGGGGTTATGTTGCTCGGATTATATGATGGATGATGATGATAGTGATGCGCCAGGAGAGTCTTTAATTCTAAGTTAATTTAAGATGAATATGAATGATGATGATTGCGATGGCCATATGATGTTCAGGGACCGTTTGGGCCTTAAAGTTTCCTGACATTTGTCTTACAGGTAAGGAAAAACCCCGATAAAAACCTCACCCAGGAAACTGTCCCGACCGGGAATCGAACCCGGGCCCCCTGCGTAACTAGGTAGGACGCTACTGTACCACAAGACCACCAGCGGTGATAGAATATTAATTTTTACATTACTTCGTGGTATGTAGGCCTACATTGTTATAAACGTAAATATAACATGCTACTGTAACTGAATATTATGTCTTTTTTTTGTTTCAAATGAGCCTACTTTACGAGTATACATGTACATTTACATTATGAAAGCTAATGGTCCAAATTTTAATATTTACCATCATTTAGTTATGGTTAAGTTAATGAATATTCAAGAAAATCACAACTTTACCTTATAATTTTCACATAATATGACACTAGTTAAAGATCAAAATCAATTGAGAATTAGCGCTTTTCGGGGCTGAATGGCCGTAGCTCAGTTTTGTTAGTTTTGTATAAACTCGACGTTTCGTATACTTAGGCGGTAGACATATTCAGGACATTCTGCGTGCTCTCTGTAAGAGCACTGTGATTGCTCTCACAGAGAGTACGCAGAATCTTTTGAAGATGTCTATCACAGTAGTAGACGAAACGTTGAGATTAAACAAAACTGGACCACGGCCATTCATCCCGGAAGACCAACTTAACAAGAGGCAAGACACCGGCCGTAAAAGCCACTACCAGAAATCCATCAACGTGACTCTCACTAAGAAGACTTCAGTGAATATGCAACTTACTGGAAATGGAAAACGCAATGAATGTGAAAACTGTTTTTATGAGTGAGATAGAAGGGAGAAGGTCGGAGACCGACCTAAACTCAGATGGATGGACTGTATGGAAGAACACCCACGGGGTTGGTAATAAGCAGATGGAAGGAAGCTGAAGATCAAACAGGATGGACTATCATTCTGAAAGAGTCACTAGCTAAACTATAAGAATTATATCGTCACCTTACTTCTAAAACCTCGTAAATTTAATTTAACAATTTTTTGAGGAAAGCATAAAAAAACATTATTAACATTGCTTATAATTTTGTAACTATTTTTAATGTCTTATTTTGATTGCAAACATTTAAAATAGGACATTAAAAACAGTTCCCCGTGTGGTGCCGGGTTGTAGAATAGCACCATGGGACCTTCCCCTGTAGTAAAAGGCGAATAATAGGAGCAGCAAACCGCTGTCCGTCCCGCGCCGTAGCCGAGCGGTTAAGGTAGGAAGCCTTGGCGCAGAGCTACGGGACTTGCGCTGGTTCGAGTCTCCATGGGGGAAGAAATTTTCTCATGGTATTTCGGCCAGTATGGGACGGGTGCCCACCCAGCATCGTGAGGCAATTGGGTAGCTACAATAAGTAGCGGCTCCAGGTTGAGGAACCAGCTATAACGGCTGGGGGACTCGACATGCTAACCACATGTCACCCCTACACTGGCTGTTGATCATCTACCTCTGTGATTGACACATGTGGATGTGAAGGGCCAGCAGCCGGCTGGTAAAAGGGCAACCGCTGAAAAGTGTAAAGACCCTCAATCGGAATCGGAAACCGCTGTCCTTAACCAAATATCCTTTCATTTCATAACCTTCCTAAAGATCTGCAGGAGGCCATGAAGAATATCAGAAAATGGGCGTCAGAAAATTCAATGGAAATAAATAGCTCCAAAACAAAAGCAATGAAGTTCAGAAGAGGAGGGAGATTATCAAAAAATGACCACTTTATGTGCGGCTACTCAGCCCTAGAAATAGTCACCAACTTTAAGTACCTGGGAGTGGCGCTGCAGACCACTGGAATCACGTTCACCATGCATATACAAGACAGGACCACAGCGGCAATAAATTCGATGTTCGACGTCCCCAAGCTTCAGAGACTGTCCCTGCCAACGACGATGACACTGTTCCAACTCAAGGTAGCACCAGCGGCCACATACGGTATTCAGATAATTTGGATTCACCTAATAGCGATAACCTCAAGAAATTGGAGAATGTCAAAGCCAGATATCTCAAGAGGACCTTGTCACTCTCAAAGTACACAAGAAACAGCTACGCCTACAGAATAGCACACGAACCCTACTTCATTGAGGACATCAAGCTTCGCTTCAATCTACCAGAAACCCAGGCATATAAAGACGCCATCAAAGAGAGACAAAACAAAGCCAATGCAATACCGATGGAAATAATGGACACAGAAACGATGAAAACTGATGTGTGGAAAGGACCGAACTTCCAACTTCGCCACCTATACACACGCTTCACCGCGCATGGTATCCACGGGAAAATATGTCAGAATCCGCCATACCACGACCCCAAGGAGGACTGGAGATGTAAGCTTTGCGACGAGCCATGCTCCAAGTACCACCTAATGAAATGCAAAAGCAGAACTCAGCCTCTCACCAAAATTACAAAAGACTGGTGAAAACTCTAAATGTACACATGGTGTTTAATAAAATCTATTAATATATCCCTGGAGATTCAGGGTGGACTGAGTAGCTCAAATTTCCAGTAGCTTTCCTAAATTATCCATCTTATACAAATACCTACTGCTGGTCAGTGTACTAGGAAGTACATCAATGCTGAATAGATGTACTAATAAATACCTAGATATAAGACAGAAGGCATTACAACAGCCACCGGACCAGCAAGCCAAGACCCTTGGAAATTGGTTCGGGCGAAGCTTGGCGCCCTCAAACGAGGCCATCTCAGCTAGGGTATGGAACCCCAACAGAAGACTCCCTGGCCCTCCAGGTTGGGGGTTAGGCATGCGGCTGACAACACATCCTGTAAAACTGTCTTGTTAGGAACCCAAATATCAAGCCTCGGATGCATTGGATTAATAGACAAAGACACTGGCAACCAAAAAAGGATTGTGGGATTGTGTGCGCCAAGATCTTAAAAAATGTCAAATAAACCATTGGGAAAGGCTTTCTATGGAGAGGGATGTCTGGAGGACGCGAAGGTCCTTATTGGGCTGTAGTGTCATTTAAGAAGAAGGAAAACATAGTACCAAAATAATAAGAAACGCCAAAAATGATTTTATGCTCACTTGAAAACTTTGTTAGATTAGACTTAATTGGTTTTAGAGGTACGGTGACTATATGCCTCAGGAGAATAAAGAAAACTCTGTACAGACACTGAAGCAATTTGAAGGTTTCATTAAAAATAATAACGCTTTTTCCTAATAATCCACATACAAGGTGGGTTGTTTTGAACGCCACTTTTTCCTGCAAGTGTATGTTAAACATATTATGTCCATTAATAAGGATATCGTCCACGGCTGTGGTCTCGAGGTAGCGTGCTGACTTGTCACCCAGCGGGCCCGGCTTGATTCCCGGTCGGGACAGGCTTCTGGGTGAGGTTTTGTTCGGATTTTTTCCTCACCTGTAAGACAAATGTCAGGAAGCTTAGGGCCCAACGGTTCCCGAAAATCATCTGGCCATCATGATCATCCTTTACCATCATCACCATCGCTTATCATCGATGTGGAAAGCTACTACACCTGTAAATTCCGTATTAAAGCTGCAAAATTACTATAGAATAGAATAAGGATATCAGTAGAAGTTAATGAGACTTTTTATAGATTATCCATCCATAGTACTTCTGCCTGAGGGCAGGTCTTTCACTGCAATCATAGCATTTTCATACTATGCTTTGCAGCTTTACTAGGGAATTATATGTATGGTATAGCTTCCCGTTGCTTTCCACACCGTTGAAGGATGATAATGATAAGGATGATTATGATGGCCGAATAATTTTTGGGGACATTTGCCTTACAGGTGAGGGAAAACCCCGAAAAAAAACCTCACCCAGGAGCCTGTCCGGAGCGGGAATCGAACCCGGCCCCGCTGCGTGACAAGGCAGCACGCTACCTCGAGACCACAGCGGTGGACTTTTACAGATTATAACAACTGGTTTATGTAAATTTCCTTTATTCACATATTCTCACATTAAACGGGCATTAAGCTCATTTGATTTGCTTTTTTAAAAGTTTTCTGGATAATAGTAAATAATGTTCTATTTATATCTCCTAATCAGTTTGTTTAAAACCCGTTGAATTATTTATGTTTTTCATACTCAATATGGTCTCTCCTAGATAAGACAACCGATCTAAGTTATATTAAGTGTTGCATGAAATGTAAGATAGAAGCATGCCAAAAACTTTTAACAGATTTTCTTGTTGATATTGAGTTGCAAAGCAGTGATTTAGGACATGTTCTTAATTGATGGTATCAGATTTCAAATAGTCATATCAATGCTTCTTAATGCACACAAACCAAATATAGGGCAGAAATACAAAATGTCTTCCTCACCAGATTCTATTTTAACGTAAATGTCAATAAATTATCTGTTGGAGTATTTGGGGTAGGAGGTACGATGGCCGACACGCACATTCAGTTGAGTAACACTAAGAAATTGGGGCTGGAAGTAAATATCAATAAAACTAGAAATATGATCACACATAAAATAATATATTATACAATGGAAATATAAATTAATAACAAGTGAGGGATATTTCGAAGAAGTGTGTGAATTTAAATGTCTACAGATAATAACAAGCAGGAATGAGGCGTAGAATGAAATTGAACATAGACTCAATTCTGGAAACGCATGATATTACTCATTACAGGGATCCTCGTCATCCCAACTTCACCTAAATAAAGTTAAACTGAACGTATATAAAATTGTTGTTCTTCCAATTAATATTATATGCATGTGAAACACGGACTCTTACTTTAAGGGAGGGAAAAATATTACGGCATTTGAGAATATGGTTTCTAGGGAAATTTTTGGACCAAAAAGAGATGAACGGAAAGTGAGCTACATGATCTTCATGAGAAACCAGATGTAATAACAACAATTAAATCTCGTAGACTGCGATGGGCAGGACATGTGGCACGATTGGGAAATGAAAAAGGTCTTGGAAACTGTAGGAAAATCAGAGGGAAAGTGCCCAGTAAGTAGGCCAATAATGAGGTGGGAGAATAATATTAATCATGAATTGAGGGAGGTAAATTTACAGAAGATGATTGGAAAATGCTATCTTTGAATAGAGATATAAGGAGCCATGAACCTCCTAGTTTGATAGTGACTGTGAGTTTGTGGAGTGCCATTTCAATAGGTAACCTGATAACTGCAATAAACTTATTTTTTTTAATTCACCAGGCACTTAAATGGCATTCTAGTTAGAAAGTTGTATACAAATTACCGGTCCCGCGCCGTAGCCGAGTGGTTAAGGCAAGAAGCCTTGGCGCAGAGCTAAGGGATTTGCGCTGGTTCGAGTCCCCATGGGGGAAGACATTTTCTCATGGAATTTCGGACAGTATGGGATCGGTGCCCACGCAGCATCGTGAGGCATTTGGGTAACTACAATAAGTAGCGACTCCAGGTTGAGAAGACCAGCTATAACGGGTGGGGGGGCCCGACATGCTGACCATATATCACCCCCTAGACTGGCTAGATGATCGTCTACCTCTGTGGATGTGAGCCAGCAGCCGGTTGGTAGACTAAGGGCCTTTTAGATCTGTCGGGCTTGGAGTTTTTTTTATACAAATTACGGACAGTTAATTTGTTTCAATCTCCCACAAACTGAACATCTACTCGCTTAGGTTAAAACTTGAGGTTTTAATCAATTATGTTAATTTATTTCTAACAATTTGTATATACTCAGAATAGGCATATATATATTTTATCTGTGATCACCTTCATTTGGCGATTGTTGTATGATTGAAATATGTTATATTAGCATATAATTATAAACCAAAGGGATTAAGGGATGTAGGAAGACCTAGAAAGAGATGGAAGGAATAAGGAATCATTGTGAATTCGGAACAGGCGAATCGCCTAAACCTTGAACTAAAGATGATGATGATGGAGTTAGTCATACTAACTATTACGGCTGTTATTACACCAACAACGGGCATCATTTTCATCATATTTTTTATTTCCTATTAGGAGCATAGGGCATCCACAAAGCGTCGCCAACGTATCCTATTCTGAACCAATTTCTTAACTTCCTTCCAGTTTCTCCTTCCCTTGTAATTTATTCTAGGATGGTTCCCTTCCATGTCTGTTTCGGTCTTCCTTTTCCCCTGTGTCCTTGAGGGTTCCAGTCAAATCACGATGTTTTCTTAACGTCCTATCCAGTTCCATTTTCGCTTTTTATTTCTATTTTATTTCTTTCTGGCCAGTTTTATTATAATTCTTTATTTCATATTGTTTATGCCGTTTTATTCTTAATATCTTCTTTAAGCATCTATTTATAAATACTTGAAATTTAGTCTGAAGTCCATTCTGCAAGGAACCGTCGTAGGAGACAGACGTTCCGCAAGGAAACTTCCTAGAAGACAGACATATTGTGTTAGGTAGCTACAAGCTGGTCCATTTTATTTGTGTAATGCAGTCAACTGAATTCGCTGTAAACATATATCTTCATAATCTTCAATGGGTGTTATATTTCTTCTCAACCAGCAGAGTTACATAAAAACCGGCCAGTCGGTTAGAAAATTACAGTCCACTATAAACACAAAAAAAAAAAAAATGCGCTAATACCAGAAAACACGAATTGGACAGGAACATTAAATTCATTTTTGAGTGTTAGTGTGGCAAGAGAGAGAAGGTCGTCGCTGATGCATAATTCGCTGACACTATATAAGCGACTTTGTATTTTAATAAATCTGTGCCACAACAGCTCCGAAGACCCAAGGCCGACTGAAGTGGTAGCTGTCACTGACTACTGAGCCAATACAGGGAATAATGTGGTTCGAGAGAAGAGCCCCTCAACCTCATGTTAAGTTTTCTTTAACGGATTACGCGACTTCTTTTATCAACAAACTACTTATTTGTTCTTATGGTGCTGAGTAGACCCGTTCCATATCCTTTACGGAAAGAACAATACTAGTCAGACATGTTAACTATTGCATCACAGAGACGATCTGTTTTATATTTTACTCTTATTTTGCCGATAGACTTATAATTTCTAACAAGGGAACTGTAAAATATTTCATGCCGAAACCTACCTTGGCATTTCTCCCAGAGAAGCGTTGTGATGTAACAAGGCCGTGTCAAAAAAATAAAATCTGCCATTTTTAACTGCAAGGCACAGAAAACGAACCAAAATCCAACAATAGTAATCCACTGTGCTAAACAGATGGATTCCCTGCGTGAATAAAGCGGAGTGTAGGTTATCCAGTAGACCATGTGTTTCTATTGCTGTGTTTATCACGTGTTTCATGTAGATTTTAGCAGATTTAATTTTAATTATTCTATGAAATGATGATTATGTTAAAATAAGTTCTGGTAATGAAATTACAATGTCCCGCGCCGTAGCTGAGTGGTTAAGGAAGGAAGCCTTGGCGCAGAGCTACGGGACTTGCGCTAGTTCGTGTCTCCATGGGGGAAGAAATGTTCTCATGGTATTTCGGCCAGTTTGGGATCAGTGCCCACATAGCATCGTGAGGCATTTGGGTAGCTACAATAAGTAGCGGTTCCAGGTTGAGAAAAACCAGCTATAACGGCTAGGGGACCCGACATGCTGACCACATGTCACCCCTACACTGGCTGATGATCATCCACCTCTGTGATTGACACATGTGAATGTGAGGCCAGCCGGTTGGTAGGCTAAGGGCCTTCTAGGCCTGTCGTGCCATGGAAGAAAAAATGAAATTACAATACACGATTTGCCTTGACTACGGGAAACCTGGAAAACTGAGTCAGGTTGAGCTTAGAACATGGGCTCTCCCAAATAAAAATCTCAAAAAACTACCGCCCGAGCAAACTCTCTCTCTCTCTCTCTCTCTCTCTCTCTCTCTCTCTCTCTCTCTCTCTCTCTCTCTCTCTCTCTCTTTCTCTCTCTCTCTACGTAGGCCTATAGCATATAATTTATTGTTTCATCTACATTTTCATTTTAAAAATGTCTGTCGCATAGGAACTGCGTAAACTAAGCGAATCTCTCAGCAAGTGGAGTTTACGGTCCGATTTTCCTGGTTTACGGAATATATATTTCTTTTGTTAATTAAATCGCATAAATCCAGTTTAATTGCGAGGAAATTAACGTGGCGGCTGCTATATCGATTTTTAATTTCCGTCTAATGATCGGTTTTCGCTGATTTTTGGAGAATGTCTTTCTAGTTTCATTTCAATAGCATAATATAAGTTTCGTTGCAAAAAAAAGTAAATTCCGGCCGCTAAAGGGTCATTAAATTTTTGTTTCAGGTGATCCGATTTTGCTGGTTAACGAACATGATTTTGCTTTTCTTAATTTATTGCTATATGTAGAATTTGTTTTAGAAAATACAAAAATTGCTGTCGTTAGACCGTATATAAATATACGCATGTGTCAGCAGCGATTGCAGTGAAGGACCTGCCTTCATAGTATTTTCATGCTATGCTTGCAGCTTTACTAGGGAATTGTGTAGGGAATTGTGTAGGTGTGGTAGCTTCCCGTTGCTTTCCACATCGGTGAAGATGATGATGATAATGATAAGGATGATGGCCATATGAATTCGGGGACCGTTTGGGCCTTAAAGTTTTCCTGACATTTGTCTTACAGGTGTGGAAAAACCCCGATAAAAACCTCACCCAGAAAAACTGCCCCGACTGGGTATCGAACCCGGGCCCGGTGCGTGACAAGACAGCACGCTACCTCGAGACCACAGCGGTGGAATATATATATATATATATATATATATATATATATATATATATATATATAAAAGGCGCTACAGCTTCAATTGGAGAATGTTTTGGCCTTCTCAACGAATTCTTTCCACAGTTTTCTATCCTGGACACATTTGTTCCAATTTTTTATCTTCATCAATTTTATATAATTTACAACATCATCTTCCCATCTTTTTTCTTGTATCGTCCAATACGAGTATATTAAGGGGTTAATGACTTCCATTTGTAGATAATTTTTACCAACCTTTCATCATCCATTCCATATATGTGTCCAATCCAGCTTAATTTTTGTGCTTTGACGAAGAAAATTATATTTTTGTTTTTAAGAATTCCATTTATTTCTTCATTTGTTCGAATTCTCCGTGATCCGTCCTGGATTCCTTATTCTTCCGAAGATTTTTCTTATTACTTTATTTTCAAATACTAGACGGTTTTGCTTTTCTGCTTCTTTAAGTATCCAAGTTTCACTATAATATATATATATATATATATATATATATATATATATATATATATCATTAAATAGTAGATTGCATACGACATAAACAGTTAATTTGGTATGGGCACGTACGGCGAATGCAAGAAGAAAGGTTACAGAAAAACATTTAAATGGTGTCCACCTGGAAGAAGAAAGAAAGGGAGACCTCAAAACTCGTAGATGCTAGAAATAAGAACTGGAATGAGAACAAGAGTACTGAAGGATATGGAGTAGATGGATACTGGATAGAGACGAGTGCAGAAAAAAATAAATAAACCTTCAGGCACAGAAAGATGTGTGAACATTGAAAATCTATATATAAATAAAGACAATATATTATATGATATATATATATAATCGTGTTTATTTATCATAGTCATATTCGATGTCTGCCAAGTAAGATTTATGAAGATTTGTATTTTTTTTCAAAAATATGTTCATAAAAACAGTCTCAATAGCTTCATTTGTTCGGAATTATTTTTTAAAGTCTCTTATGACGTAAGACTATGGAAGGTATGTAATATTTCGAATACCCTGTTCCTAGGGATTTCCCACTAATCTGTGCGATTAGTTAGTCGAGAACGTGTTTGCAGAAGGGCTTAAAATACGGTATTGTGGTCAGAATATCACTCTGCCATATTTCTGCGTGACATTTCGCTTTGCAGCAAGTACGAATAATCCCCGGGAGGGCAGGAAGCAAAAAAATGAGGAATGAAGTTGAATTCAGCATGTTTTCTGGAACGTGTGAGGGAGACTAAACTTAATTGGCAAAGAGGAGTCCGAGGCACGTCCACAGGGACACGTTACTGCCCTTCAAGTCACGAATCCACCGTCCGACTCAAGACGTTTTCCCCCTTCACGAGCACCAAGTACACTCAACAGAAATAATTACTATGCTATCAAATTAACCCTAAGTCACAAGTTTGCCCAAGTTTATTAATTAAGTACATCTAATAACTTGTTTCTAAAACAGAAATAAACAAAAAAAACTGATACATGTTACTGAAATGCACTAAAGGGATTTTATGCGTTTTATACACCAAAATTATTAGTTACTCCTTTTCACTTTTTTTTTTTTTTTTTTTCCACGGCGCGACAGCCCTAAAAGGTCTGAATACGTTTGGTTTAAGTTTATGAACAGTTTCATGATGTGATTCTCGATTGTTTCCATTGTTTTGGTGTTGAATCAACAGTAATTTTAACTGATCTAAAGCAATTATTAGTTTCATTTAGTTATTAAAAACGTATGTTAACATATTTTCAAACACCCCCAAAACTTTTTTCACAACACTTTGCGATAGCCTGTACCATTGTATGAATTACACTGGTCAACACGATTTTTGTCTCATGAGTACTAATAGTTGTACTTAATGCAGTGTTTTTATCGTGTTTTCAAATATATATTCGGAATTTCTCCATCACCCACAGTTTTTTTATTTCAATTTCAATTAATGGATTTAAATACTTATTTTTTTAACAAACCTGGATTTTTTCCCGGAAAATCTTGGCGCAGTGAACGATGAGCACGGGAAACACTTTCATCAGGAGATTTCAGCTATGGAAAACAGATATCAAGGCAAATGGTATCCTAATGTGCTGGCCGATTATTGTTGGACCATCAAGAGGGATGCTCCACAGGCGAAATATAGCAAAAAATCGTAATTTCTTACTTTCTAGGTGAGTCCGAATGTTCGAATATTGTGTAGTTACGAATGTAGAAAATATCTAAGTGTTTGAAATTATACATGCCTGTTCTCTCGGAAACCTTGCGGGATGGAGAAAAACCGATATCATATTTGAATTGAGGAGAAAAAATACTATCAGAATCACATATTTTTCTTTACTTACTTAATACTTAATACAGGCTTTCCACTTTACAGTAGTTTGCCTTTGATTCCTGCTTTCCGGAGTTTCCTATCTTCTCATTGTCCATCTTCCATACCCCTCTTCATCATGGCATCATATATTCCCTAATACCATGCTCTTCTACTTCTCCCCTTCTTCCTTCTGCCTGGTACCATCCAATTCAACACCTGTTTAGGGCCACTGGTCTTCCGACATCCGTTGTACATGTCCATACAACTGTAGAGCTCTCTTTGTTATCCTATCGATAACAGTTTCTTGTGTATCCATTTCTTGTCTGATATATGTATTTCGAATATGTTGTAGCCTTGATGTTCTCCTACTTCTCCGTAATCCATCCATTTCTCTCGCCAAGATTCCTTTCTGCATCCTTTCATTTATTGACCAGCTTTCTGATCCATATGTAAGTATACTTTCTATTATTGTCTGTATAATCTCTTTTTTTTTCTGGTAAAATTTATATTTCATAAAAGGCCATTCAGGGATCTAATCGCCTTCCTTGCACAATTTACTCTGTTAATAATATATTTTTCACAAGTACTAGATTTATCTATTATAGATCCAAGATATTTAAATTCTTCAGCACGTTTAATTATCATATTATTTATTTCTAGATCTTTTGAATTTGCTCTGATTACCATCCCTATATTCTGTGATTTTCTTTCTGAGACAAAAAAAAAGGCTTCTTTTTTGTTGCTCAGTGTTATTGTTCTAATTTCTGAAATCATATCTTTTCTTTCTAACTATTTTTTGAAAAGGCCTATTATGTTCCCAATTGTCAAGATGTGAAAGTTATTCATCTAATGCACCAGCCATATTAAATTTTAGCTAACAAGTTGTTAAAGGTTTTAACTGCTTGGAAGAGTGCAGTTAAGGTAACTGAGTGTTTTAACAGATTGTTGGTGTTGATTAAATGCTAAATTTTGTTTAACAAGCAGTTATATTTTAACTAAGGTTGATTAAACTGGACCTTAGAATAAAATGTAAGATCTCGTACACAATTTTATAATAACGGTGATGAACATGACAGAAGAGCTGAAGATTTGTAAATTAAACTTGTCAAAGTTTGCACTAAGGTCTGTTCTGTAACCTCTACACTAGAAATTCTAAAATACAAAGGATTCATTAATAATATAATTACACATAAAATAATAAAAATATATCCGTAGTAAGATAGCTCCGAAGAGCGAATGTTACACATAGTAATATAAAAATGTACCGATATATTTTAACATTATAAACATGCAGAGTGGTTGGGAATTCGAATTACAAATTTTAAAGATTTACACACGGGACTAAGCAGATAAAATCCCACACCGTTCGTTGGCGAAAGGTCTAAGTATGTGACATTCTGCTTTGGTGGAGAGCTATGTGATGCTCAGTTCTAGTGCTCTAGGGGAAGAAATTTTGTCGTAAAATTTCGGCCATTGTGTGGAACCGGTGCAAACCCATTATAGTCAAGAATTTGGGTAGCTACTTTAAGTTGCTTAATGGAATGGAATACTTATTTGAATTATTTTAGTGAATATTACTAGTCGTAGTAGAAGATTTATTTGATGAATCTGTTACATATAAATAGTAGTTTGTTCCAATTCAGGTTATTTATTCAATTATTCTAGGAATTCTAGATGCATGTAACGGAAATTTCAGAATATTCTGGCATTACAGTTTGAAAGGTGTATCTTTTTAAGAATCAAAATTGTAATTTACTAAAGGAATCATAAACAAACGTTGCAAGTATAGGCTATAAACTATAATACACAACGATTTTTTTAGCCCTGATGAATTGTTTACGTTCTACAATATTTACATGAAACAATGATTAAACTTCAAACCTATAAAATTTACTTTATCATATGACAAAGTAATGCAATTAAGTCAATCGAAAGGTTTCTTACATAAATACAAAAAATTGTGAAGGCTTTCCTCAAAGCGGATTATGTATCTCACTTCCATTGCCTTCTGCATGCACTTATCTTATAAATATATAATGTAATTTAATGATTAAAAAATCCGAAATGTACGTCTAATCAGCGTAAATCGTTACCGGTGAACGGAGTCTTCTACAGTTTCACCCTACAGTAGGTCTTTCATTGTTTGTAAACAATATAAAAACATTTATGGCGCGACAGGCCTAGAATGCTCTTGGCTTATCAGCCGGCTGCTTGTCTCACATCCACATGTGTTAATCGCATATTATCCAGTCAGTGTAGGGGTGACATTTGGTCGGCCGTTATAGATAGTTTAATGAACTTGGACCCGCTACTTATTGTAGCTACCAGAAATTCCTCAGGTGCTGGGTGGGCACGTGTCCCTTACTGGCCAAAACTTTCATGAGAAAATGTCTTCTCCCATGGAGATTCGAACTAGCGCAAGTCTCGTAGCTCTGCGCCAAGTAATGTTGCCTTCATCACTCGGCTACGGCGGGAGACAAAACAATATGAATACTGTAATTTTAATAGCCGACGCTTACGGTCCCCGTTCACAGGGAAAAACAAGCTGTGATGCCGGGCTCATTTTCTGCTCAGTGCCATAGAAAATTTCATATGGGTAGCTATATATAAGTTATATATATATATATATATATATATATATATATATAGAGAGAGAGAGAGAGAGAGAGAGAGAGAGAGAGAGAGTTCAAATTCTTGCTGCAAAAAGATTTTGATATACTCCTCCAACTTCAAGCGCGACAGGCCTAGAATGCCCTTGGCCTACCAGCCGGCTGGCCTTACATCCACATGCGTTAATCACAGAGATAGACGATCTTCGAGCCAGTGTAGGGGTGACATGTGGTCAGCATGTCGGATCCCCCAGCCGTATAGCTGGTGTTCTCAACATGGAGTCGCTACTTATTGTAGCTACCCAAATGCCTCATGATGCTGGGTGGGCACCGGTCCCATACTGGCCGAAATTCCATGAGAAAATTTATTTTACTATGGAGACTTGAACACTTTGATATACAACTTATTTTAAATAAAAATATCTACTTGTACATATAGCAAATTTTTCATATTTAAACTATTGTTTTTCGTTAAGATAGGCCTACATACCTGTAATTCTTAATCTGTATCAAGTATACTGTTCTCTACAGAAGTAATAGAAAGATTCACAATCAAGAACAAAAGATATTGACTGTACTTGAAGTCAGTACCGAAGTGGCCACGTCATCATCCTGCCCCTACAGAATGCTGCTGATTGCTGCTGTCCGCCTAGAAACCCAACCCCTTGGTCAACATTTCTTCCTCCAGGAATACCAATTCTCTTTATTCAATTATCAAGTCCACTGGCTTACACGAGGGGTGCGTCAGCAATTCATAGTTCGATTGAGTATTTGCTGAATGCTGCAAGACACAGCAAAAAAAAAAAAAAAAAGAAAAAAAGTATTTTGGGGTAGTATTTGATTCGAACGATTCTTGCCATTTGTGTGTGTGTGTGTGTGTGTGTGTGTGTGTGTGTTGTGTGTGTATGTATGTATGAGATCACACTACAGGCCATAGGAGACCCATGGGGTAGTAGGAGGTTAATGCTCCTATTTTTTTCTAGACAATTAGCAAGTAATGACAGCCGGATTGTCAGCTCTGCGTGACGGCCACCTTTACCCCTAGAACAATCGTCTGGTACTCATTTCCGTTAATGGGTTGAGTCACCCAGGGTCATGCTGCCACCAGATGGTTCGAGTAAGTTTAAATATCCTGACCCCACCGGGACACGAATCCTCGAGTACTTACAAATCAAAAGATTACACTACAATAATAGCGACGTTTTATCTCTTAAAAAATAATTCTATAGAGATACTCCAGTCAATAATGTACCCAAAACAATCTATATAAAAGATCACTTCATTTTTTGTTCTAGAATATAATAAAAATAAAATGAATGTGGAATTGGGCATGATATGATGTATGAACTGGACCAAATCTTGATAACACACAACAGGTATCTCCTTTAGGTAAATTGACAAGAGTGTGATGAGGTTTTGAAAGGATAGTCACAATTTTGCTCTATATTTATATGCAAATTAACATGTTGGATTTATTATGAAAAAAAAAAGAGAAAAAGAAAATAGAAACACCATATAAATTGAATATATATATATATATATATATATATATAACGCCCAGTTGGTAGATCAACAATAAGGTGGGAGAATAACATTAACAATGATTTGAGGGAAGTAGATTGTGTAGGGGTACCGCGCCGTAGCCGAGTGGTTAAGACAAGAACTTGGCGCAGAGCTATTGGACTTGCGCTAGTTCGAGTCACCATGGAGGAAGACATTTTCGGCCAATATGGGATCGGTGCTAACCCAGCAACGTGATGCATTTGGGTAGCTATAATAAGTAGCGTTTCCAGTTTGAAAAGATCAGCTATACCGGCTGGGGGAACCTAAATGCTGACCACACGTCACCCCTACACTGGCTAGATGATCGTCTACTTCTATGATTAACACATGTGGATGTGAGGCCAGCAGCCGTCTGATAAGGCAAGGGCCTTCTAGGCCTGTCGCGCTTGGACAAGAAGATTATCCAGGGAATGATTGGAAAACTTTAGATCAGGCTACGGATGTGTGGAGAGCTTATGTCTGCGCGGCCATTAACTTACGGGTTCGATTCTGCCAGTGAGCTAGTTAGTTCGTTATATATATTTTTATGAATTTTTTTGTGTGTGTTTGAGTTAGTCCCTGGATAGTTTAGATTCAAAATTGGACCCTCTAAAACCATTAGGAGTAGAAGTTTATATGAAATGAAAATTTAAAAATCGCTCTAGCGTTCACAATTTTCGACGTTTCACAACGAAACTCAATATATCCTATCAAAAATGAGCGAAATCCGACAATTAGAAGTGAAGGTTTACCTGAAATCCGAAATAAAAAATTTCTTAAACGACTGGACCGATTTTGATGATGTTTGTGTGTGTGTGTGTGTGTGTGTATGTGTGTGTGTGTTTTAGTGAGTCCCTGAATCGTTTAGATTCACAATTAGACTCTCTAAATACATTAGGTGCAGGAGTTCATCTGAAGTGAAAATTTAAAAATCGCCCTAGCGGTCACAATTTTCCATATTTGACTACGAAACTCAGTATATCCTATGAAAATAAACCGAGGTAGATGTTATCAAAAACTGAGGGAAA
Source organism: Diploptera punctata (assembly GCA_030220185.1). NCBI lineage: Eukaryota > Metazoa > Arthropoda > Insecta > Blattodea > Blaberidae > Diploptera > Diploptera punctata. Next base: position 356,480 of record JASPKZ010008096.1, on the reverse strand, counting down.
TCCGGCAATTAAAAGTGGAGATTTACTTGAAATCCGATATTAAAAACTGAATAGCAACCGCCATGTTTGGTTTGTCTCAGCGTAGGCCTTTGCCATACAATTTAATTAACCTTTAATATTTAATTTACTTAGGCGTTACAACGCAATTTATACTAGAACATGCTATCAAATCTTTAGAGGAAAAAGTGTAAAATTCAGTGGTATTAATAAGCTGTTCGCTTGCTGATGATGTAGTATTATTACATGTTAGCCAGGAAATACTAAACGCCAAAACATACATTCTATTAAATAACATTAAGAAACTGGTTATGTAAGTAAATATCATAAAACTAAGTATACAGTTATGGTCATATGTGAAATGCATTATATAATGGAAAAAGTTGTCCCGCACCGTAGTCGAGTGGTTAAGGCAAGAAGTCTTGGCGCACAGCTACGGGACTTGCGCTGGTTCGAGCCCCCCATGGGGGAAGAAACTTTCTGATGGAATTTTGGCCAGTATGGGACCGGTGCCCACCCAGCATCGGGTAGTTATATAAGATATGTTATACGGCTGGTGGATCCAACATGCTGACCACATGTCACCCCTAACTGGCTAGATGACCGTCTACCTCTGTGATTAACACGTGTGGATGTGAGCTAGCAGCCGGCTGGCAAGCCAAGGGCCTTCTAGGCCTGTCGCGCTTGTAGTAATGGACATAGTTAATGACACGTGAAGGGAATTGTGAAGAAGTGGCTAAATTCAATAATAGTTATAAGCGAGGAATGAGGTGCAGAAAGAAATTAAACATACACTCAATTCTGGAAATGAATCCTATCATGGATTCTTGTCATCTCAACTTCTCAGAAAACATTAAACTAAAAATAATATACGAAACAGTTATTCTTCCAGTTTCATTATAGGGACACAAAACATTTTCTCTTACTTGGGGAAGAGAAAATATTACGAGTATTTGAGAACCAAGTTCTTAAGACTGAAGAGGGATGAACAGATAAGTGAATGGACAAGAACACTGAGCTCATGAACTTTTAGGAAACCAGATGTGATAAGAACATTTAAGTTTCGTAGACTGCGATGGACAAAGCATGTGGCACGAATATGAATGAAAAAGGGGAGAGGAAAGTTATTGTAGGAAAACCAAAGGGAAAGCGCCCAGTACATGGACCAATAATTAAGTAGAAGAATATCATTATCCTTGATTTAAGGGGGGGCAAATTATACAGGAGACGATTGGAAAACATTAGCGCGGCCATGAACTTCCATGTTAGTGCCAGTGAATTAAACATAAACCATTAGTTTCATATTATATATTAATATACTGTCGCAATATATCGGGATCGTTCTCACTTTGTTTTCTTTCTGTAAACAAGACAGATGTTCAAGTAAAACTTTCACAATAACTTTATTTGATTCAGGGACACTTTACATACGTAGGCCTACAACTTGCTGCAATAAACGTAGGCTATGTCATAGTTTATTTGCCGCATAATTATTTCCAGTCTCTAATGGTTACACTTGCTCCAATTTCTTCTGATTACAGTTTTCTATATAACTGTCTCAAAATAACTTTTGACGCTGGCAGTGCATATATACCCCAGGACAGGAGCTTTATCGACTTGCCATTGAGATATTTTTAATATAGAAGCTTCGGAAGTCGAAGCCTCCGGAAAGGAGGGGTAGATGCGTACAGAACTTTCCGGACATGAAGTTTTAGTTGGTGTCGCTTTGTTTGTTATGTAGCGATATATAGATGCAGAGGAAAGAAGTGACGTGAGCAATAAGAGACGATTCGCCTATTACACAAATCGAAAATGCGTCACTGCTATCTTGTCAAAACAAACTAAGATTTCAAGCTATTGATAGCATTTTACTGTAAATAAATGTATGGATGCAGACATTTTAATTTCATCTTACTATTTAATACACAAGTGATCTTCTTGGTGATAAAATATATATATATATTCACCTTACTACTTCAAACTACTTTTAACTCAAAAATAAGATTATATAAGACATTAATGAAGCCTGTTCTAATGTATGAAAGTGAAACTTGGGTCTTGACTAAAAATACCATGGCTCGACTCGGAGTTTTTAAAAGAAAAATTCTAGGAAGAATATATGGCCCCATTCAGGAAAGAGGAGGACGGCGAATACGATACAGGCCCTAATGAAGAATTATATAATTTGTATAAGTCACCAGACATTGTTACAGACATTAAAATAGCTAGATTGAGATGGGCAGGACATATCCAGAGATTGGATAATAGTGAAACTCTTAAAAAATAATGATGGACCATCCAGATGGAAGGAGAAACGTTGGAAGACCTAAAGCTAGGTGGATGGATGAAGTTTGGAAGACATCCAAAGACTTAAAATTCGAAATTGGTGGACAGTCGCCAGGAATAGAGAAGTCTGGGGGAGAATGCTTAAGGTAGGTATGATTCAACCCAGGTTGTTACGCCAAATATGATGACGATAACTTCAAAATGTAAAGATCACAACAACGATATTTGTTATCTATTTATAGATACGAAATGGACGATTAAATAAATGAAACATTTACTAAAGATGGTTTAAACATATAAATAGAACCCGGATTTGTATGCAAAATAAAGTACTAAATATGCAAGCAAATATGCATGGAAAATATAGAAAATATGTACCATAAATATGCAAAATCGGATTGTAATAAAACCAAATAAATTATTTGCTTTGTGGGTAATCTTATCTTATTCCTGGTAGTTACAGTGTATAAGGAAGGTTTTCGTGTGGTTTTCTTATGTGAAGCTACATCTGTCAGTGAAGAAGATTTTGTACAATGAAAATGTCCTTTTTACATTACTTGATGTCACAGGTGCATGTGAAAAACATCACGGTTCTTCTTCAGTGAATTTCTTATCGGTTACAGATTTTTTATTATCACCAGGGAGCATTTTGCAAATTTGACAAATTCTATTGTAGCCAGGATTTTTATTTAATACTTCACTAAGCTTTATCAAATGCGATTCCAGCAATACCGAAATACTATTTCTCAACGCAGATGTAAATATACACGCTATCCTTATATCAAATTGATTGCAGAGACTTTATTAATTAAAAAAATGATTAATATTAATTAATTATTAGTAATTAGCTAAAGGGAAAATTATAATTTAATATCACATTTAGGAGTAAAATATGCATTTATGAATTAAAAATCTAAAATCAGCATTTTGCACCAGAATATGCATTTTTATGCATTATCAAATACCGCTCAAATTGTCTGTGAAGGGACCACTTAACATTTAAATAATTCCCGCATACTTTTTAATGCGTAAAACAAAACATGCATTTCGCATACAAATATGGTCTCTACATATAAGATTATTGCGAAGGAGACATTCCTAGCAAAACAAATATTTTTTACGAGTTGAAATGCAGGCACATCGCAACAAAACATGCTTTTTCTGGACTATAGGGCACTGTTCTAAATTAAAGCTTTCTAATACCCTATTCCGTGGCTTCATTTCATCTAGCTCCAGGCAGTAAGTACAATGAGAATGGAAACACATTGTTTGGAGACTAGTGTTCCAGACGAATGAATTGCTCCATAACGAGTGCTGTACTTCTGATATAAAGCTACAATATGTTTACTCATATTTATCATATTTTAAGTAATAAACTTAAATGAGTAACCAATTCCGTTTCAATAGCTGTAAAATTAATTTTTATATTTTAGTTCTACAGTTATTTATAGTTTTTAATTACAAAAATCATATAAAAATAAACATTAATGGTGCGAGTTTTGTATGCAGAGCTTGAACCACTGAAATATTAGGCCCATTTATTCCGAAATAGACTAAAGCTTATTCGAAATAACTTCACATTATTATCTAACTTAAGCGACTAAAATATTTAAATTTTATTTTGAATTTATTTTATTTCAAATAATGGAATTGGTCAAATAATTTTATTACCGTAACTAACTAATTAACCCACTGACACTATCGAACCCGTAGGTTTTTGACCGCGCAGTGATAAGCTCTCCATACATCCCTATTATGAGCTAATGTTTTCCAATGATCTCCTGTATAATCCGCTTCCCTCAAATTATAGTTAACGTTATTCTCCCATATCATTCTTTGTCTACCAATTAGGCGTTTTCCCTCGGTTTTCCTGCAATAGGGCTCCATGTCCATTCGGATATTGTTACATGCAGGTCTTAGGAATTAAAATTTACTTTATTTTTTTTTTATTTACGGAGAACACAAAATCTGAGAACACAAACATGATGTAGCATTAGGCCTAATTTTGAATTCGCAAATTCTGACTTTATTATGTTGATTGAAAGATTAAAAATCTTAGAATTCAAACCTGCTATTTCGATCGTCGGTGGGATTGTACAAGACAAGCTTTTTACTTACGCGACTTATGACAATTTTTTATGTAATTTAAAGTATTGCAAAGTGTTAAGGAATCAATTTTCCTAAGAGATGTAACCGCCGCCTAAATATGTATAATTAACACGAAATGAACTAGTGGAAATATTATTTTACACGGTAACCGTCCGACATTTTGAATTTTCATAGAGTAACAGAAATGAAGAGGTAATTTATTTTACGTATCAAATCAGATTTAAAAAGCAAGGAACCTGAAAGCTAACCAAACCTAAATCAATTACTGTAACACAAATCAATTACTCTAACTAGGTGAAATCCAGGGAACGTCCTTTTTATTATTTTACGCGGTTAAATAAGTAAAGGATAAGTCCGGACCTGATTTATTGAAACCATAGATATGGTACACAGATATGAATCCCTTGATTAAATGTACACATTGTGCTCATTTAATAATAACTGGAAAGCGCACTAACGTGCAAAGGAGTTAAATTCATTAGTTTTTGCTTATATGTGGTTTACACATTGTGCTCATTTTTGGTGTATCGCTGGTTAAAAGTTTGATAATCTAGAGTTTATCGCTGGTTAGAAGTAAGGACTCTTATAACCTATGTGGTCATGACAGGACATAGTCCCTAACCTATGTGGTCATGACAGGAAATAGTTCCACTTTATTTTCATATTTACGAGTAAAATAATGAAGTGATAATTATATCTCTTAGCTAAATACTTTTAATATAGTGTTTTATTAATATTTCTTGTAATTACGTACTCTTAAAGTGGGTAGATAAAAAGCTTGTCATCTCCCACCCGGCCCGATCGTCTTTAACCAAAACAAATTTCAGTTTAAAAACTTTGTCAAAGATCATACAACGTAGGCCTTTCAGAAACATGTTCCGTCATCAGCATATGAAATAAAAATTCATACTTTTTTAACTAAGCCTATATTTTAGGATATGTCAGTAAACTCCAGAGTCTGAAGATTTTTGGGGTTATAAACAACCTTAAGCCTGAAGAAAGAGGCATCTGGGCAAAATTTAATAGACTTTCCTCCATCTAAGTAATAATTTATTTGCCTACTAGATGTGTATTTGAGGCATCATGCTGATCACATGTCTCTCTCCACAACTATAGGGAAATAACTGCAACTAAATCAAATTGGTTCAGAAACCTCAAAGGGGCAGCTAAGGCTAGAGTCGAAGGGCTGTGAAGATATATATATATATATATATATATATAGAGAGAGAGAGAGAGAGAGAGAGAGAGAGAGAGAGAGAGAGAGAGAGTATACATTTTCTCTTAAAGGTCGTGTCCTTGTAAGGCAGGATAGACGTAGTGCACATAAAAATATTTTACCTGCAAAGGGAGAAGTCAAAATAAGAAAAATGAAGATATAAGTATGCATACGTAAAATTCTTTTTTTTAATTTTAAATATTTTTATAGAAGCTTCAATATCCAAGGTGATATCGCGTCTGAGATTTTAGGTAATATCCAGAAGCTGCGTATTTCCATAGTGTTTGTTATAACATGTTTCTCAGAGGAAACCATTTTTTTTTAATTTAATGATATTGTGAAGTGGACATTATGGTGAAATGGGTCACAGGATTTCATCACCAGAATGAAATTCCAACCCAGCATTTGTTTTTCGACGTTTGAATAAAACCAGGTATTATAAATAAACGAATTACAAGTATATAGGCTAATATAAACGGGGGAATATATAGAAATAAATGTAAATAGTTTGAACATGTACGAATACGGTAATGCCAAATAATCGTTTATCAAAACAGATATTTTAATATAGTCCTGAAGGACGAAGACATGTAGGAAGACCGAAACAACGTTGTAAGGATGATCTGTAACATAATGTGCAGCGGGGAGCGGAAAGGGCATAAAGCCCATACCTTGAAGATGATTATTAAGAATAAAAATAAATAAATACATAAAAAACTCAGTCAGGTTGGTCGACACCGGGATTTGAATACGAGACCCCCCCCCCAAATATAACTCTGAAATGCTACCGCATGAGCAAACTCTCTACGTATTTTCCTTCTCGTCGTTAAGAATATATAACTTCTTCTCATAGTATTGGATTCATTCTTCAGAAAACCCTGTATAAGAACACAGAACTTTTATTTTATTTCTAAAGAATCGATTAAATTGCCTGACTTTTTATTTGAGTCGTTAAATAAACTTGTGCCACACCCCACTAGCGTTAAATTCCGCCATTTTGGGAACCCCTCTTCCAGGGAGGGATTCATCTAACCCATTTCCCCATCCCCTAGGCACGTGCTGTCAACTGTCAGAGCCAGAGTTGCTATCCAACATGTGCGACACTTTAATTGACCACACCAGCTTCACCCCACCACCCGCGCCAGTCGGAATTCCAAATCCCTATGGAATCCCCCATTCCGACACCTTCATTGCGTCAGAATTCTACTGTCAATATTATCTTGCGCTTCAGAAGTGGGGTAGAATTGTTGGCAAGAAAAACGAACTGCGGTCTAGTTGGATGAAAGGAAAATATTGATTCTTCTCAACTGAGTTTCCACTGTATTTCGCTTTTGAAAGGCACTCTGGGATTTGGAAGAATCTGGCTTCGAAAATATCAATGAAGAAACATTCATTTTTTCTTTATTTCTGTTCATGCAACTGTGATTTTAAATTACTGTTGTCAGATTTTCTGAAATATTTAAATTGATTTTTTGTAGCTTATTTAAACTGACTCTATCCTTCAGTATTTTTTTTTTTCCAGGTATTTACCTTTAGCCTATTGGAAGCTACATAACGCAAATAATATAATATAATATAATATAAAATAAAAAAGTAAATTTGGGTTTCTTTATTCCCTCAGAATATCTATATTGAATTTTTAGGCTTGACAAATGCAATATAATAATAATAATAATAATAATAATAATAATAATAATAATAATAATAATAATAATAATAACAATAATAATAATATAATAATAAAGTAATTCACTGACACTATCTAACCCTCAGATTCATGTCCGCGCAGACATAAACTCTCCATACATCCCTACCTTGAGCTTATGTTTTCCCATCATTCTCTGTGTAATTTATCTCTCTCAAATAACGGTTAATTTTATTCTCCCACCTCATTTTTAGTTTACCTACTAGACGCTTTCCCTCTGGTTTACCTAAAAGGAGTTTCCATGTCCCTTTTCAATTCCCCATTCGTGCCACACGTACTGCTCATCTCAGTCTACGAGACTTAACCATTTTTTTTAGTGATACAATAAAATAAAACTGTTAAAGTTTTATAAGATTTTCATATTAATTTTAATGCAAATTCGTTACAGCTGTTTCAGTACTTTGTATCTTCTTCAGACAAAGTACTGAAACAGCTGTAACGAATTTGTATTAAAATAAATATGAAAATCGTATAAAACTTTAAAGGTTTTATTTTATTTAATAGCTAAACATAATGGATTTTCATCAAGTAAACACCAAATCAATAAATTACATTATTATTATATTTGTAAAATGAAAATTATAATATAAAATTATAAAATTATTACCTTGTAAGTCTATGTCCTCAACTTCGTACAACATTAATTCTCTCTAGGCTTTTCGGGACTAATCCTATCATCAGTAGAAGGATCAGTATTGCATTCAGGGTCAATAGATACAGACATATATTCTACTTTTTCTACTGGTGATGGGACTAGTCCTGAAAGGCCTACAGATAATTTTATAATTTTAAATTATAATTTTGCGATTATTTAGATTTAGATTTATTTATTTAGCCTGGTGGAGTTAAGGCCATGTGGCCTTCTCTTCCACTCACCAGGGCAAACATATATTACATCAGAATATAACAATCACAATGAACTCTAATATTAAATACTAAATAAAAATTTGATCAAAAAGATAATATCTATTATATTACAATCTATAATGCAACTAGTTAATGTTAGTTAAAATTAAGACTAAAACTAATAATAAAATGTATACAATCAAGACATATTAAATTGTCCCTGTCTAATGTATATATAAAACAAAGAAAAATAATGAGATATATAAAACTAATTTTACGTTTGTACAATATTTAAAACAAAACAAAAGAAAATATTTGTTAATCTTAATATTATTTTCATAGATAATTAAATTTATTAATTGTTACAAGAATACTATCAGTGAGGTGTATAAGTTAGTTTATTAAATAATTCTTTAATTTGTTTTTGAAGGATGTTATGGTTTGACAGTCTCTGACATAGGGCGGAAGGGAATTCCATGTTTTGGTAAGTGAGACCGTAAAAGATAATGAATAATATACAGTGTGATGAGGAGGGATATAAAGGACAATGTGCTGATGGGATCGAGTGTCAAGATTATGTGTGTTGGATAGTCTGATGAAGCGGCGTGACAAATAATTAGGCGATGATGTGTGAAGGATTTTATAGAGAAGGGATAGTGAATGGGCAGTTCTACGATCTCTTAGACGAAGCCAGGATAATTGTTCCAGGGACGGTGTAACATGGTCAAATTTGCGAATACCACAAATAAAACGTGCGCAAGATTTATGAACACGTTGAAGTCTTTGAGTGTAAATAATATTTAAGTCTGTAAAAAGAGTGTCACAATAATCAAAATGGGGCATTGCAAGTGTTTCTACTAACATTTTCCTTAGAGCGAATGGCAACAAATTTCTTACGCGATTTAATGAATATATTATTGAGAAGACTGTTTTGCATGTATGGTTTATTTGTGTATTCCAATTTAGGCCTAAGTTGTCAATAAATACTCCTAGAATTTTTACTGTCTCACTATAAGGGATTTGAACTCCGTTTATTGACACATGCGAGACTGCGTTTAGGTTAATTGTAGATAATAGTCTCTGGTGACCCATAATGATTGATTGTGACTTTCTAGGATTTAATTGCAGTCCATATTTAACTGTCCAAGTCATTAGTGAGTCAAGATCCTCGTTAATTTTGGCAACAGCGTCATTTAGAGAATATTTGTCTGTGTGGATGTAGATTTGCATGTCGTCTGCAAATAAATTATGTTTGCAATGCATTAGGGAGTTAGATATCTCGATGGAGTTTTACTATGAATGTTATTAATATTGATTTTATTAGATTTTGTTTACCATAAAGATCAAGTAATTCATTGTTATGGAATAATTATTAATATTAATAATAACATATAAATAGCCTATAACAACATAAAAGGAACTCAAATCATTATCATATCTTCGAATTATAGAATCTCATCATCATCATCATCATCATCAATTACAGTCATGGATTAGGCCTTTGGCCTGTTCCGTTTCAGGATAGAAATTTATCCTTCCATCGCTTCTTAGGTCTTTCTGGGTCTCTTCGTCCTGTGGGTCTGTAGTTGAATAGCTGCAGAGGTAGTCTATTGTTTGGCATTGTAAGGAGCTGTTCATGCCAATTATTTTGGTATATTTGGATGGTTTCATTTATTGCTGGTGTGTTGAGAGCTTTGCGGATATCTTCATTACGCATGTGGCCATAAAGCGTATAACCCGCTAAAGGTCCTAATAACTTCATTTCTGCAGCTAGTATTCTATTTAATTTGCCTGTAGTAAGATCGATGAACCCAAAATGCCTTCACAAACAGGAAAGGTCAAAAATACTATTCTAAAATACAACTCATAATTAAAATAAATTTAATAAGAGTATAAAATTAAATAAAGTGAAAGTATAATAAATTCTGATCTCTTTATTTTCTCATAAGTATTTTTCTTCATTTAATTTTCCTGAGCCTTTCTAAAAATATTTCAAGTTAAATTAAAACGAATAACCTTCAAATTTATAAAAGAGAAGCTTATTTAAGTCTTATATCTTAGTAGTTTTCTCTCTGGCCTCTGACCAAAATTTGTCAGCCCTTTCACGCCCAAATTTTAATTGAGACTCTAATGGCCTTAGGAGTTAAATAAGATGGAAAAATAAAATAAAGTTGATAAAATTCGTTGTTTCAATTAAGGGGGCCCACCACGGAAGTCTCGGGATAGCATCGCTGCCTCCTACGCAGCAGGCCCGGATTCGATCCCCGGCCGGGATAGGTATAATCCACAGACGAAGTGAATGAAAGCAGTAGGTATTTCATACGTCATGACTGTTCCTTTATTCTCAGGTAGTATGCCATTGTATCGCTTGCAATTCCCCGTGCCCCCCTTCGTCTTGTGCTTTCATTCTCTTCGTCTATGGACTATACTCTAGGTGATGAATTTTAGGGGTTTTCCCTCACCTATAAATCAAATATCAGGAAACGTTAAGGTGCAAACGGCCACTAAACATCATCTGGCCATCATAATCATCATTACATTCGCCATGTTTAGTATCAATGTGTGAATAAATGTGTGTTATCTCGGATAATGCCCTGATTTAAGGTATTCATTCACTCCAAGTTGTGTGGTCAATTAATTAAGCGTGTGATTAAAATTTTAAAATCCCTCTACAGATAGGTCGTGCCACAGTAAGACTGGGAGGCGTGGGCATGTATATAAGGTGAAAAGTTAAACCAAGGTGGAGAAGAAGAAGAAGGAGAAGAAGAAGAAAAATAAATATTAATTAAGGATATGCAGCATTTAGCTTTACCAATATATGTGTATTTTTAATTACTATGAATCAAGCAGTTTAATTACTTTTTTAAATAATTGAAGTTTGGCCATCGAACACTTATACAGTAAAAGCTGCTTATTCGCGGGTTAAAAAATTGCGACACAGACCCTGTATTCGCGGCTAAAATTTTTCTTTATTCGCGGATCCATTCGGTATACTAGAAGGATTAGTATCCTTTAATAACCATCGCGATGCATCGGCAACTTTTTTTACTGCAGGTACGTGCCAAGGAAGCTTTTACAAGGAGCGATTCAAACCAAATTAATATAAAAGTGAAACAATGCTTAGTGTCACTAAGTCTAAAGTTCGTCGTTAAAAGTCACAGCCGCCGTAATTCACGTGCCGCTAGGTCTGTTCATAAATGCTGCCCTCGCCAAGATCGGAGTTTTATTGTTTCAACTTGTTATTCGTTGCAATAATTTGGATTGAGTAACACGTGTGTCTTCTGCTTTATTGCCAATTTATAATGTAGAGTAAAAGGAAAGAAAATTAGTTCCGAAACGGAAAAAAAAAAATAGTTTGACCGTCTAGGTGTTGGCGAGTCGTTTGCATCTATATCACACTGTTTCAATGTTAATGAATCAACTGTATGATTCATCAAGAAAATGTTACCAAGTTCTTTAAGCCCTTGCCTAAGCCTGACAGTAATAATTAATAGAAATTGTTCAAAATCTCTCATTAATTGAATTTATTTATTTTAATAAATAAAGGATTTTATTTTGGAACTTTGGAACGTATCCCTATACGTATACCCATACTAATTACCATTCCATATTCGCGGTTTCTGTATTCGCGGCATATTTGCGGAACATATCCCCTGCGAATAAGGAGCTTTTACTGTATTGAGGTAGGTACAAATTTCTCAACAAATGAAATAAATAAAAAAGTTAAATTTTAACTATAAGGAGTCAAACTAACTAACTTACTGGCACTATCGAACAGGTAGGTTCATGGCGGCGCGGACACATCCCCATCCTGAGCTAATGCTTTCTAATCATCCCCTCTATAATAAAGTAAAGTGATCACACTACAGGCCTCAGGAGGCCCTTGGGGTAGTGGGAGGTTAAGGCTCCCACTTATCTGGACAATCTGCACTTCATGTCAGCCGGGTTGTCAGCCCTGCGTGACGGCTGCCTTTACCCCCAGAACAAGCGTCTGGTACTCATTTCCATTAGAGGCTGAATCGACCTCAGGGCCATAGTGCCGCCAGAGGGTTTGGGCTAGTTTAAAAATCCTGACTCTACTGGGACTCGAACCCTCCACCTTCCGGCTTGTAGGGCACTGCCTTAACCACTATGCTACGGCGTGCCCTCCTGTATAATATACTTGCCTCAAATCATGTTTTATGTAATTCACCTCATTCTTGGTCTTCCAACTGCGTTTTTCCTCTTGTTTTCCTACAAGAAGGTTCCATGTTCCTCTTTCATTCCCCATTTGTGCCACATGTCCCGCCCCTCGTAGTATACGAGACAGTTATTATATCTGGTTTCCTATAAAGATCATGTAGCTCACTGTTATGTAGTTTTCTCCTTTTGTCTATCTGTTCATCTCTTTTTGATCCAAAAAACTATTTTCTCAAATAATTTTCTCCTCCATTAAAGTAAGAGTCCATGTCTCGCATCCAATCAATGCAACTGGGAGAATAACAGTTTTATATATTTTCAGTTTAAATGAGTCATTATATTTAAAAATTGCTTTAACAGTTTTATTGTTGTAGCAATAAATTATTTTGTGTGCAGAATATGATTGAATTTTAATTTTGAAGAATTATATATTCGTTCATATCAAATATGAATGAAAATGTGTTTTTGAAGGACTATTTCACTGAATGTGCTACAGGAGTTACTTCATAAAGTTAGTAAGTGTTCTGAAAATTTTATAGACCTACCTCAAGTTTTTCCTAAGAAAAGTGTATCAATATATTGAAAATGAGATTTTCCAGGAATTAATGTTTATTTTAGACTGCATGGTTTATTATAACTATAACATGCATATGTTTAAACATACATATGTTAAAACAATACAAATAACATACATATGTTATTTTATTTTAACATACATATGTTAAAACATATAATAAAACAATACAAATAACATACAAATGTTAAGATATAAAAACCTGCAGGAAGAAGACCAGGACGTCCACTCAAAAGACTTTTGGATGGTGTTTCTCTTGAGGCCGAAACAGATCAACAAATGACCTAAATTCGTGAATGTACTATGATGATGATGATAACATATATGTATATTAAAGTTTTAAAATATGTAAGACAGTACCTGTATCTTAGTCGTTATCGATAATCAGCTGATTACAGTACTGAGGACGACTGAGATATCAGGTACTGTTTTACATTTCTTAATACTTTAATACAGTGACCTCAACGGAGTTTCGTAATGTATTTTAAAAATCATGATACATATATATGTTTTAAAGTTAAATGTATAAATAAAATTCATGATAAAATTCTGTTGAGATGTTAGAGTATTAAAACTTATAATGGAGGAGAAGTCAAGATATCAGAGATGAACTACAAATCTATAATATAAACGAGAAAATACACACAAATAAACGTAATTGGTTTGAACATATACAAAGAATGCCAAATAATCGTTTATCAAAACAGCTGCTTCATTATAGGCCTCTAGGCCGAAGAAATGTAGGAAGACCAAAACGTCGCTGGAAGGACGACCTGCGCCTGCGGCATGTAGTGCGCCGGGGAGCGGAACGGGCCAACAGGCCCATACCTTGAAGATGATGATGATGATGTAAAATTATAGTACGTATTATGTATATTTTTTCAGTTTTCTTAACTGTTCAAACGATTAAAACGTTGTAGGACTTTTCGGGACTAGTCTCATTCTCAACAAAAAGGTTGTATATTACTCTCCAGCTATTATCAAGGTATTCTGCTGAGGATGGGACGAGTACCGAAAAGCTTGCAATGCTTCAAAGTTTCAAAAGTTGAGGAGACTGAATAAAAGTGCATAATTTTATAATTGTATATTATAATTTTCGATTGCTCCAAACGTACTGTTAACTAACAGAAACATTTTAAAAATGCCAGTTAGGTTAGAATCAGACACATTTATGTTGACTATAACCCATGGGACTCGTTGGCCAATCAAATTTCAATAAATTTTGATTTACAACCAATCACAGTCTTTTTCACCTCGATTTTATCAATTTAATTTCATCACATTAAAATGAAGCATTCTGAATAGGTCATAGCATTATTTTGCAGTTACTGACTCTTTGAATATAGCAATTTATATATTAAGGTGTAAGAATCCTAAAATGCATGTGGGTCCCAGATTGTATATATATATATATATATATATATATATATATATATATAGAGAGAGAGAGAGAGAGAGAGAGAGAGAAGAGAGAGAGAGAGAGAGAGAGAGAGAGAGAGAGAGAGCACGAATATATCCAGATACCGCATGCGAGATATACTTCAACAATTGTAGCATTTGGTTATACCACAATAAAAAGAAACCACTGCACTTTCTTACACGTATTATTTTCCAGGTATTTACGTTTCGGAAAAATATAATTGACATATTAGCATCATAGGACGTCAGAAATTAATTAAGTACCTATAATGTTGGTTATAAACAGTTTGATGTGTTTACTTTTTTCTCCACTTACAATATTGCGATTCTATTTGGCAAAAATTATATGATCTGGTTGCAGTGATGAACAAATGAAACATAACAAACGTTACTCATTTGTTTTCAAACATCGCCGTTTACATTAAATATATACATATTTTAAAATAACTATATTTAAATAATGATTTGTAAGAAAACAGCTTAATTTTATTCTCTAAATAGTCTTAACAAATGCCTCTCTTGATTTCCAAATTATCTAGATAAATTGGACATCACTCGTGGCATTACTTATGATAAGAACTTCTTCATTCTATTCTTCACATGCATCTCTCCTTAAAGGGATAAGCAGTCCTATCAATGATACACACACATATTCTATGGTGGCCAGGAGATCCGGCAAGAACTAGGAGTAGGCTATTTAAAGAATGTGGGGTTACCTCAGACGTAATATATCACAACGAAAGGAGGTAACATTGGACACTTACTGCAGTAGGACTTCAGAAATTCATGTTTGTATTTTACGTTGTACATGATTCGTTGAATACTGAATTCCAATATAGTCCCAATATAATTTAGGAGCTTTTCCTTCTAGTTCAGAGGGGGATAATCTATCTATATTTTAATAACTTTTTTTCAGAAAATACTCAAAAATATTTTAACAATGCTGATAATATCGGATTACTTGAACTAAATATTTCGATGATATAGTACCATTGGGCGATAACCAGGAAATACACGCACATTCTATTGAGTAACATTGAGAAATTGGGGCTGGAACTAAACATCAATAAAACTAAATATATGGTCACACATAAAAATATATATTGCAAATTAATAGCTAATGACAAATGAGGGAAATTTTGCAGAAGTGGCTGAATTCAAAATGCCTAGGAACAATAATCTCAAATAGGAATGAGATGCACAAAGAAATAGACTCAATTCTGGAAATGCATGCTATTATATATTACAGGAACTCTTGTCGTCCCAACTCCTTTAAAAAAACGTTAAACTGAAAATATATTAAACTGTTATTCTACCAGTTATATTATATGGATGTGAAAGATGGACTCTTACTTTAAGAGAGGAAAGGAGATTATGAGTATTGAGAATAAAGTTCTTAGGAAAAATTTTGGACCAAAGAGAGATGAACAGACAGGTGAATGAAGAAGGCTACTTAACAGTGAACTACTTGGTCTTTATAGGAAGCCAGATATAATAAGAACAGTAAAGTCTCATAGACTGCGATGGCCAGGACATGTGGCACGAATGGAGATCTTATGTCCGCCGTGAACCTACAGGTTCAATAGTGGCAGTTAGTTAGTTAAATAATTAATTAGTAGAAACCTAGTAATAACTAACTCACTGGCACTATTGAACCCGTAGGTTCATGGCCGCGCCAACATAAGCTTTCACTACATCCAAATCCTGAGATAATGCTTTCCAATCATCCCCTGTATAATTCATTTCCCTCAAATCAAGGTTAACGTTATTTTCCCACCTCATTCTTGGTTTACCAGCTGGGCGTTTTCGCTCTGGTTTTCTTACAAGAAGCGTCCATGCCTCTCTTTAATTTCCTATTTTTGCCATATATCCTGCCCATCATAATTAACTTTATTTAATATTTAAATTTAAAGGTGAGGGGTGAAAGTGTCAACAATTTAAGCTCCGTTGTCATTTTTTTTTTTTTTTTGCTTTAAGATTTTTTTTTCCTAAATCTACAATGTGGGATCCAAATCATTTTGACTCAAAAAGAAAAAGAAAAAACTGTTCCAAGTTATAGAGACGGGAATCGTAGGCGCAAGTCCACCGGAGCCGACAAATTTGTTTTAACGTAGTTATTCCCAGTTGTTAAAAACATAGTGAAATCTGAAAAGACTAAAGGTGCAAGTCTGAAGTTCAATATATTCCTTTTAGCGGTAAAGGAAGGAAGCCAAATTACTTAATTAGTAAACCGATCTTGGTAGACCCCACAGTAATTGAGTAAAACCTTAGGTCAACATTCTACTGAGAGACAGAATTGCTGCAAGCTATATTCCCACACCTCTGCAAGCTTCTCGCAAGCGCAGATTAACTGACACACACAGCTGCAAATTCTAATATTTCAACTACTTGTACTATATATACCTTTTTTTTTTTTTTAAATTTATTAGTACACTGATGATAGGGGATGCTATAGTTATGTACGCAACAAGATAAACAAGTAGTCGAAGGCTAGTAAATAAGTTCGAGACTAGTAATGTACTTACTTACCTAATTGAGTATATAATTATGTTCACTACTATGCGCCTACTAATAATTTTGTTTAATTTTTATATTTCGTGTGAATTTATATCTCGGTTTGAAGAGTCCAATTGTTTGATAGAAGGGGAACGTTAAAAAAACAACTAATTGTTTATTGTTGTCTGAATTAGAGGCAGACATTTTAAAAAACAGTTTCAGACTGCATATTAATTACAGATATGATTAATTGTGATGTAGAGGAAGCGGCGAATGCTGCGGTTCATTTTCTATTACCAGCAAAGTCGGAAAATAGATATGAAAAAAGTTTACAAGGACTGGTGTAAGTTAAAAAAAATACATTATTAATTAAGTCAATTTTTTTCCCTAGGGAAGAAAGTTGAGCAATTACAAATCGTTGCCAAGGCATTTCTGGTAAATTCAACTTACTTCCCTAAAAACAGAATGATAATTAGGCTATTATCATTATAGGAGTGAACAAATGCTATTTATAAGATTGGGCAGGATTTGTCATTTGTCACGTTTATATACACAAGATTTTAGTTCGTATTATTGGTCTAGCTTAACTTTTCAAGAAATTTGTAGAAAAAGACAGCTGTGCTCACCTCTCTCACTCGTACCAATGTTGTCGGTTTTCATCACCAGATGTTAATAGGGGAAGGGGGAAGACGAAAACTGTCAACAATATGAGTTCTTTCTTTTGTAACTGGTCGAAAGCGGTCAAGGATCTACCCTTATATCTCCATCTTTCTCTTTGCCAAGTTAAGCCAGATATACAATAATGATTGGTGGAGATTAGAACTTACCGGTAACGGAAACCGTTCAAGGAAAATTGTCCTAATATAGGACTTATGTCGGACATTTCAACATCAAATACTTCATAAGTAATGCCACGAGTGATTAGTGGCATTTGTTAGGACTATTTAGCGAATAAAATTAAGCTCTTTACTTACAAATCATTATTTAACTATAGTTATTTTAAAATATTTATATATTTAATGTAAACGGCGATGTTTGGAAACAAATGAGAAACGATTGGTACGCTTCATTTGCTTCTTTTGTACGATCACTGCAACCAGATCATAATATTATTTATTGCCAAAAGATCGCGATGTCTTAAGAATGCACCCTAGTGGAGAAATTTATAACTAACGTTATAGGTATTAATTCATTTCTGATGTCCTATGATGTAAATATGTCAATTATATTTTTCTGCGTCATTTCCTGGAAAACAATTCTTTTAAGAAAGTGCAAACAGTGGTTTCTTTTTTTTTTGTGGTATAATCAATTGTTACAAATGTTTTTATATTATCTCTCGTATGCGCTATGTTTTGACATTCATGCACTATATATACAATCTGGTAGCCGTGTTTCTTGGAGGGTCAGTCACTGCAAAATAATGCTATGACCTATTCAGAATGTAAAAAGGGAGGTGCTTTCTTTATTATGATAAACTTTAGTTGGTAAATTTTAGGCGAAACACGACTGTGATTGGTTGAAAATAAAAAATAATTGAAATGTGATTGGTCATTGACTCCCATTTGGGGCATGAGTTAAATCGTCCATAATATTATCGGAAACCATGAATTCTCTAAATCAGATGTAGAATAACTAAACAACTTTTGAAGCTTGAGAGTAGAGATCGTTTGCGCGTGAATAATGAAGAAAATGGTAAATTAATGCACACACGTCGATTATCCTATTTGGTTACAATTCTTCCTCTATTTCGGATTTAATTGTTGGGGTTTAAGGGTGCAAAAATCCAGAATAAGCTATCCCTTCATTAGGAAGATAAGTACGTCTGCAGTCATGTGTCATGCCTCGTAGATCTACTGCATGTAAAATAAATTAATTTCTGAAAAAAGAGGCATCTAAGCAAAATGTTTCATCCTTTCACGTCCGGATTTGATTTATGATGATTTGCTAAAGAGCGTCGTTAAATAAAATAGTAACTTAATGAAAGAATATTACGAGAAATTATATTTTTATCATTGAAAGGGTGGGGATTTTCCTTCGCTTATTTATGTCTAGTCTGATTCTAGGGGCCCATTCAGTTATCTATCAAATGTAACAGAATGTTTCTTGGGGTAAAGCCGGCCAGAGAGCAGGGTTAGTAATTCTACCTCCTGTTCATGCCGTTAGTTGAGAATAAGTGAAACTTGTGTCCAAGTTTCTAATGGCTTTTACGGCCCGTTAAAGGGAAGATTTTACCATTTATAGATTCGTCTTAAACTACAACATTCTTTGTTATTAGCAATAAATGGTCAATGATAATTAACAATCGCTATTTGATACATTTCCTTGACCCAACTTCTTCGCAGGAACTACCATCTATATATAGTGTTGCGTGATTCAATTGTGGGAATCTTGGCTATAATATTTTCTTAACATTTCATGCACAAGTTTAATTACATTTATAAATTACTTACTTTTACACTTATAATGGTACCAGGTACATTCTGCAAATTATATTTAAAAATAAAGTTAAAAAGGCATTTTAACGTAATTAAAACTAACGTTTATGGCAGTAGTTGAAGAGTATCACGGATTGCGTGCAAGAAAACTTTGTTGCAAAATGGAATTTCAAACACGCGGCTACCTTCACGAAAAGGAATGTTTCACGTTATGGTAGTATGAATAAGCTAGAGTCGTAAAGACCTAATTGTTGAATTACGTAAACCTGAGTGATTTATTACTTTCAAAGGTAATGTGAGCTTTTATAAAAGTGCAGACTTAATACCCATAGAAGTTATGTGAAAATGTTGTTTTCGCAATCAAATCATTAGAAATATGGGCATAAATTATATAAGATAATAACTATAAAATTGGTACCTGGTAAGTCAGTCGTCCTCAACTAAATTATTATACTTTATCAAGAAATTCCAATATGGAGGCCTTTCAAAAACAGTGTTTCATCTTCTGCTTTTTTAACTGGTACTGATACAATAACATCAGTACATCAATACTGATACAACAATATCAGTACTATTGTATAGCTGGCTTAATTTGGCAGAGAAAGAGCTGGAGATACAAAGGTAGATCGTTGACCGGATCCAGATAGTCCAGATACAAAACAAAGAACCCACCCTTTTTTCCTCTTCCCCCTTTCACCTATTAACATCTGGTGAAGAAATTCCGACGATACTGGTGTGAGTGAGAAAGGCGAGTACAGTTGTCTCATTCTACAAATTTTTCGTAAAGTTAAACTAGACAATCAACTGAGTTGGTGTTTACTTGATGAAAATCCATATTTATTAATTAAATAAAAATAAAACTAGTTTCATTTTATTTTCATATTTATATAAATATTATATAAAAATAAAACGTAGTTTTATTTTTATTAAATTAATTAAACTAGACAGACTATAGTTAAAATGCAGAAGATGAAATATTGTTTTTGAAAGGCCTCTATATATTGGAATTACTTGATAATGATTTAGTCAAGAATGACTGACTTACCGGGTATCAAATTTATATTTAATATCTTATATATAACCTCAACGGTGCTTTAATATGAATTTTAAAAGTATTAATAAATGATACAATTATTAATGCAATACAAATTTGTATAAAAATGCAGCATCTAAAATTAAAATTGGAAAATGTGTATCATTAGAGATTAAAGTAACAAAAGGCCATCGGCAAAGTTGTAGCATATCATTCACATTATTTAAGATATTTATAAATAAAGCACCGTCAAACTGGAGCAAAACATGTTCACGAATGGGAATACCAATTTGAGACGGATCAACAGAAAAATATATACACTGTTATTTACAGATGACTAAATAATAATAGTCCACCGCTGTGGTCTCGAGGCAGCGTGCTGCCTTGTTACGTAGCGGGCCCGGGTTCAATTCCCGGTCTGCAGAGGCTCCTGGGTGAGGTTTTTTTCAAGATTTTCCCTAATATTTAAGACAAATTTCAGGAAGCCTAGGGCCAAACGGTCCCCGAAAATCATCCGGTCATCACCATTATCATCATCATCATTATCATCATCATCATCATCATCATTTAACCTGTGTGGAAAGAAACGGGAAGATACCATACTTACAATTCCCTAGTAAAGCTGCAAAGCATAGCATGAAAATGCTATGATTACAGTGAAAGACCTGCCCTCAGGCAGAATACTATAGAATATAATATATAATAATTGCGCAAGAATATGAAGACGTGTAAAAAGCTGCAAAGCATAGCATGAAAAGGTTATGATTACAGTGAAAGACCTGCCCTCAGGCAGAATACTATAGAATATAATATATAATAATTGCGCAAGAATATGAAGACATGGGGTTTACGTTCAGAAAATTATTGGACGAATACGATAAATGGAGTTTGGAAATAAATTTGGAAAAAAAAAAAAAATTATGTGCGATGTGGAGAAAAAGATTTAATATTAGGAGATCAAAATGGGTATATTAGAGGATGTGAAGAATTTGAATATTTGGGGGTAAACTGAGATAAAGCGGACAGGTAAGACAGTGATTAGAACAGAATACATAAAGATAGATCAATAGCAGCAATGATAAATGGTTTCCTATGGGACTTTCATATAAACAGGAAAAATAAGTTACAAATATATAATTCAGTAGTGAGAAGTACCAGTACTGTCACATATGGAGCAGAAGTATGGAAATTTTGAAAAAAACTTATGTCTATTGAAATTTATTTCTTGAAGAGAATAGCAAGATGTTCAAAATTGGAAATAAATATTCATACGAGAAAAAATGAATTTGAAATATTCAATAATAGATTATGTAATGTATAAGCAACTAAATGGCCATGTGCGAGAATGCAAGAAGAAAGGTTACCCAGAAAAAAACATTGGAATGGTGTCCACCAGGAAGAAGAAATGAATGAAGACCTCGAAACTCGTGGATGCAAGAAATAAGAACTGGAATGAGAACAAAAGGACTGGAGGACATGGTGTGGATGGACAGGGACAAGTGGAGAAGTAAAATAAAAAATTAGTTACACAAAGATGTGTAAACACTGAGAATCAATATATAAATTAAATAAATAATAGTTTTAAAAAACTAAAACAACACGCTTTATTAGAAAACCGAACTAAATGATGGAAAATAATTTTAATTTCCAACACGCTTGGGATAAAATTAAAGTGGCTAACAAAAAAAAAATCATCTCCAACACATAAAGTAAATAAATAAGCAAGAATAAAACTTTCCCTAGAAATTTGAGGCCAACCGGAACCTTTATGAATATTATAATAATTACACATATATTATAGGAACATTTTAAGGTATGGAATAAAACTATAGTTATCAACAAAAAGAAAATCATTTTACCATCAAAAACGTGGAGAGCTTTTTATGATTTTTACATTTTCTTCTTAGAGACTTTACTTTTACCAATATCTGTTTATCAAATATATTAATTGATATAGAGCACCCCACGCTTTTGATGGTAAAATGATTTTCTTTTTGTTGATTACTCTAGTTTTATTCTATATGTGTTGGAGATTATTTTTTTGTTAACCACTTTAATTTTATCCCAAGCGTGTTGGAAATCAAAATTATTTTCCATTTCTTAGTTCGGTTTTCTAATAAATCGTGTTGTTTTAGTTTTTTAAAACTATTATTTATTTTTTTATTTTTTAGTTTTAACATTGTACAGAATAAGATAAAAATGTAAATATCTTTAAATTCGATACTATTGTAGTATGAGCTGAAAGTAATACTCTTCTAAAAAAAAATCCTTCCAGCCGGATTTGAACCAGCGATTATGGATTACTGAAATTACATACCACTAGAGTTCAGTGCTCTACCAACTGAGCTCTTACAATGATTGACTAAAAATTCGACAAGTCCGCAACCTATTATACCAGTTATAATTTTTTTTTTCTGATGATTCTGGCCAGGATTTTAGAAACAAAATATGAAATTATTGTATTATCACGGGTCCTTCAAAAGTATACAAAGTTTCAAGTCGATCCAATGATTCTAAGTGGATGAAAATCGTGTTCAAAGATTCCGTTACATAGATACAAAGACACTTTTTTTTTTATTTTCTGATGATTCTGGCCAGGATTTTAGAAAGTAAATATGAAATTATTTTATTGTCACGGGTCCTTTAAAAGTATTCAAAGTTTCAAGTCGATCCAATGTTTCTAAGTGGGTGAAAATCGTGTTCACAAATTCCGTTACATAGATACAAAGACACTTTTTTAATTTTCTGACGATTCTGACCAGGATTTTAGATAATAAATATGAAATTATTGTATTGTCACGAGTTCTTTACAAGTCTACAAAGTTTCAAGACGATCCAATGATTTTAAGTGGGTGAAAATATTGTTGAAAGATTCCGTTACATATATATATAGATGGATAAATAAATAGATAGATAGATGGATAAATAAATAGATAGATAGATAGATAGATGGATAAATAAATAGATAGATAGATAGATAGATGGATAAATAAATAGATAGATAGATGGATAAATAAATAAATAGATAGATAGATGGATAAATAGATAGATAGATAGATGGATAAATAAATAGATAGATAGATAGATGTATAAATAAATAGATAGATAGATAGATGGATAAATAAATAGATAGATAGATAGATGGATAAATAAATAGATAGATAGATAGATGGATAAATAGATAGATAGATAGATGGATAAATAAATAGATAGATAGATAGATGGATAAATAGATAGATAGATAGATAGATGGATAAATAAATAGATAGATAGATAGATGGATAAATAGATAGATAGATAGATAGATGGATAAATAAATAGATAGATAGATAGATGGATAAATAAATAGATAGATAGATAGATAAATAAATAGATAGAATAGATAGATAGATAGATAGATAGATAGATAGATAGATAGATAGATAGATAGATAGATAGATAGATAGATAGATAGATAGATAGATAGATAGATAGATAGATAGATAGATAGATAGATAGATAGATAGATAGATAGATAGATAGATAAGATATAGATATTAGATAATAGATAGATAGATAGATAGATAGATAGATAGATAGATAGATAGATAGATAGATAGATAGATAGATAGATAGATAGATAGATAGATAGATAGATAGATAGATAGATAGATAGATAGATAGATAGATAGATAGATAGATAGATAGATAGATAGATAGATAGATAGATAGATAGATAGATAGATAGATAGATAGATAGATAGATACAGGTCAAGTTAATATAAAGCGAGTATTGAGAAATCAAGGAATAGAACCTGTAGGTAGCTATGCATTTATATATTAATGCCTTTGTAATTAGTAGCCCATATTTAGAAATAAGGTTTGAAAAATTATTCAGTCAAAATTTAAAATTTAAAAACTGTTGCTTAATATGACAAGATTCGATTTTTATTTTTATGTTAGTACATAACACCAACCTATTCCGCCACTGTGGTCTCGAGGTAGCGTGCTGCCGTGTCACGCAACGGGCCCGGGTTCGATCCCCCGTCGGGATAAGTTTTCTGAGTGAGGTTTTCATCACTTGTAAGACAAATGTCAGGAAACTTTAAGGCTCAAACGGTCCCGAATATCATGTAGCCATAATTAACTATTCACCTAATTAGATTAAGAGCTCTCCCGGCGCATCATTACCTCATCACCCATCACATCATCGAGACAGCATAATCCCATCTTCCAGGCGCCGCAATCTCAGAAGTGGGTTACAATACGCCAATGCCAGGGAAGAATTCCAGAAATTCCGAGAAGAAAAACTGGCGGAATTGAATAAAAATAAAACTCCCACTTGAAATAGGCTTACATTTCAACTTGTGTTTATTAATTATCATAAGTTGGCTTACAATAGTCTATTTTTTACATATAATAATATAATACGTTTCTAGAATTTCAAAATTGCATTTCAATAAAATATTAATGTATTGTGAAATAATTATTTTTATCGACTTCCTCCTTCATGCCATGGTTCTTACAGCCGAAATCGGGCCCTGGCTTCCTCTTTTGGGTTCCTTAACCAATCTGATTTATGTACCGCTCATACAGGAACCAAATCATCTACGGTCTTCTCCTCGGACGTCCTATATCACAGCATCCTATAGGTCTGTATTCATATGCCTCTCTAGCTGTTCTATGTGGTTCCATCCTTTGTAAACATGTATACCATTCTTCTTTCTTTCTGAAATATTTTTTCTAATATTATAGATTCCAAAATCTTTTCTGATTGATTCGTTCCTTTTTTTCATCCCTTAATGTGTGCCCAGCTGTTTTCCTTAAGAATCACATCTCGACTGTTTCTATTCTTCGTTTTTCATATCTATTTAATGCCCAGTTTCGCCACCGTACATAAACATTGGTACAGCCATTACCTTAGAAAATGTCATGTTCATATCCTTTCTAACTTTATATTTTAATGTTCTTTGAATGGTCCTACACATTTAATGGGATTTATGCAATTTATTTTGTAAATCTCCTTAAACTATATATTATACTTATAAGCTATATTTGTTTCAATATTTAATTTCTTTCGATTCTGTCAATTGAATTACTGACTTATTCTACTTCTGCTTATTTATATTGAAATGCTATAATAGTTTCATTTTTGAAAAAAGGAATTTCACTACACTAGATAGCAGTAATTAAAGAAATATAAAAATAAATATAAATCAAAAGGAACCAATAAATATGATAGGAGCAGTTGGACAAGGTTGTCCACTAACAACCATTGTTTTTAACATTTATTTTGACAAGATAAGATCATGGAAACAAATAAGTTAGGAAATCTAATAATAAAAAACCATTAGCTTTTGCAGATGACCAAATTTTAATAGCAAAATCAAAAGACGAATTACAAAGAATGCTATACATACTATACGAAATATAAAAAAATATAACATGGAAATATCATCAGAAAAAATAAAAAAAATAATGGCTTTCAAGGGCGTTCAACCAGTTCAGACAAAGATAATATTAAAAAAATAAACCAATAGAACAAGTGACAAAATATAACTTCCAGGTTGTGAAATATGATACACAACGGAAACATGTATAAATAACAAACTAAATAAGTGTAATTATAGGCTTACACCATGTCCCATTCAAACCTCCCACATTTTAATTAATCATAACTCTCAAAGTATGTGGAATTATGAAATGAGGTTGGTATTAAAAAAAAGAGAAACTCAAAGAATTTTTGTTTTCATTGTTGCAGTTAATTCTTCTGTCGCATGTTGGACAATAATGACATAAAACCATGCCAGACATCACTCCAATGTTCTTCTTCCTCTCGGCGTATGTAAAAGAACGTGTGTTTGCGACTTGATTACAAGATCTTCACGATGTACGAACCCGTATCCTTGACACAATTGCAACAGTACCAATGGACATGTTGGACAGAACGTGGCACGAAATCGAATACAGACTTGATATTGTTCATGCTACTAATGATGCACATGTAGAGGAGTTTTAATGTGTGGCAATGTGTGGTAATGAAAATTCTTTGAGTTTCTGTTTCGTTTAATACCGGCCTCATTTCATAATTCCGCATGCTTTGATTAATTAAATATGGGAGGTTTGAATGGGACACCCTGTATAACAGGAACACTAAAAATAACTTTGAAAAATAAAGCCAGGAAAGACTCTATAATGAAATTATACAAGACAATAGCAGTTCCAATTATTACTTACGGATCTGAAACATGGACAGTGACAACACAACAATCTGTCAGAATGCAAGCTGCTGAAATTAAATCCTTCAGACCAATAGCAGGATATCAAAGAACAGACAAAAAATACAACACAGAAATGAGACAGCAACTAAAAGTACAGGAATTAAACACAACAATAGTAAAATACAGAGCAAACTGGAAAGAACACTTAGCAAGTATGACTGAGAACAGAATACCAAAAGCAGCATGCAACTATTCACCAAGGGGAAGAAGACCAAAGAAAAGATGGAATAAGCAGCAATTTGGAGTCTGAACAGGCTAGCAAAGAGCCTAAATCGTGAGACGAAAAATAAGAAAATTCTTGTTCCGTTTAGAGAACATGTACAATATTAAGGAAATTAAACACAAAACTTGGAAGCACATGTCTAATAAATTCCCACAGAAAATAAAAGGCTGCAGCATAACACAATGTTAAGAGCATGCAATGAGAGGATTACAAGGGTACATACACTCACAGCCATCAAGTGCTGTGTTAGCATAAATTGTAACATCCCAAAATTGGTGTCGACGGGATGGGAACAGGGGCATGTGGGATTAATTTTGTTGTAACCTGTCGAGTAAGCAGTGCAGCATGTCCTCCCTTACTGCGTCAGCGTTACTTTCTAATTAGTATCCAGCTAGCGTAACAATATCGAACCACGTGAACTCTCCAACAACATTAGTAAATTACACAGCGTATAAATAACTTTATTAGATTATATTATAAAAGTTTAGGTTTTTAATCTAACTTACTCACTGGCACCCGTAGCTTCATGGTCGCGCATATATAAGCTCTCCATATATCCCTATCCTGAGGCAATGTTCTCCAATCATCCCCTGTATAATCTACTTCCTTCAATTCATGGTTAATGTTATTTCTCCCACCACATTCTTGGTCTACCGATTGGCCGTTTCACCTCTGGTTTTCCTACAACAACCTTCCATTTCCCTCATTCATTCCCCATTCGTGCCAATTGCCCTGTCCATCGCAGTCTATGAGACTTAAGCATTCTTATTATATCTGGTTTCTTATAAAGATCATGTTGCCCAGTTACGTAGTCTTCTCCATTCACCTATCTGTTCATCTCTCTTTGGTCTAAGAACTTTATTCTCAAATATCGCAATCTTTTCTCTTCCCTAAAATAAGAGTCCGTGTTTTGCATCCATATAACTGGGAGAATGACAGTTTTTATATATTTCAGTTTAATTTTTTTTAGAGAAGTTGGGACAAGGGTTCCTGTAATACATAATAGGATGTATTTCCAGAATTAAGCCTATGTTTAACTCTTTCTGTATCTAATTATTGTTTGTAATTAATGTTTCTATGTATTTGAATTCAGCCACTTCTTAAAAATTCCCATACAGGAAAATAAAAAGTAAAGTGATCCCATTACAAGCTTTAGGAGACCTTTCGAAGGTTAGGCTCCCACTTTCTAGACAATCAGCACGAGATGTCCGCCAGATTGTCAGCACTGCGTGACTGTCGCCTTTATCCCCAGAGCATGCGTCTGATGCTCATTTAATTAGAGGGTGAGTCAACTCCAGGACCTAGAGGGTTTAGGCCAGTTTAAAAGTCCTGACGTGACCGGGACTGGAACCCACACCTTCCAGCTTGTATTGCCTTAACCAAGATTGATATGGCGTGTCCCAATATATATATATATATATATATATATATACCTTCAGTGAATACATAAAATGTAGAAATGTAGCTACAAATAAATAAATCCTTAGCTCGGCAGCCACAAACAGCCATAGTCAACTGAAGTGGTTGCTGTAACCAATTAGTAGATAACAAGAAGGTAAATACATGATTATTAGGTCGCAATTATTCAATTTTAGTTTCAATTGTATTGACTTGATTAGGTAGAATTATAAAAATAAATAAAATATAAATAGACTTAGAAACTGGGGAAATAAATTAGATAACAGGATTAGATGTTTAGACATGCGAAGACTGGGGAAAAAAAAAGTTTACCAAAGAAAATAAAACTTGTGCACAGAAATAAAACTTGTGCACAGAAATTCATTCGGATACTTGTTGACAATGAAATACCAGACAGAAATATTATGGGAAGACGGCGAGATTTGGAACCTAACGAATATTCGTAAACAGATAATAATGGTGATAAAGCAAAACTTAATATATGTATGTATGTTTGTATGTACGCATGTATGCTAAACACACAGTCATATACACACACATTAACACACATACACAAACAAACAAAACACACTTTATTTTTACTTTATGTAACAACTATACACTTTCAAATACCCGAATTGTATATTTATTATGTATTTCAATAAAGATTAGATATAGATAGGGACATAGAGCAGACTCGGGGATAAGGGCATTATGTCCGAGTTAACCCGGGGGATGGTGGTGGGCTCTAAATAAAAATGTACGCATGTATGCATGCATGCATGTATGCATGTATGTATGTATGTATGTATGTATGTATGTATGTATGTATGTATGTATGTATGTATGTATGTATGGTACTTGGCAGCCTCTATTAGTGTGCTTGTTCCTTATATTTTGAGGAGAGTGTACATTAGCATGACAACAAGTATGAAAATGACTAGAAGTTGTGAGAAAAACACAGGGGATTACTTTGGAAATTAAATGAACGCAATTTCTATTCCTGGTCTCTAGATCTCTGATCGATGCCATCGAGTGATGAAGGAATGGCGAAGACAGTATTTAATAGAGATCCCATGGGCGTGAGCTAGGAAAAGGGGGATGAAGGCGTCAGGTCTTCAGAGCTTGGGAATTTTCGAAGAAAGGGGTATGAAGAGGGGAAAACGGATGGCAGTGTGTCGAAGAGAATGGTTAGAAATTGCTCCGTATGGCAGATTGAGAAGCGAAGAAGAAGAAGAAGAAGAAGAAGAAGAAGAGATGGAAGTGGAGGCGTCAACGTCTGTTGAATAATTCAGACCTCCCTGTCACTTGGAACTACGTCCCAGCTGCGAATCATTGATTTACCCCATCCCACCCTCATATCCCATCCACTTCAGTTTAAACCTCCCTTCGCTAACACTCTCTGCATGCCATCTAATTCCCTCCGCTACGCAAACATCGTTAAAATGCTTTGGCAAGCGCCAGGAATATAGGCTGACACGGTCCATACAGTGCATGACTGATGGATGGTGACGCTAAATTGATGAGGATTAATGGGATTACTGTACTGTAGACAGCGCACCTAGCAATGTACAGAATCGATATGCTGTTGCTAATGTTGTCTCGGGAAATAGAAGAGGATGTATTAAAACTGTCATCTCCTGGAACCCGTTATTTTGCTTATTTTCTAATACGCTGAAGGCAAATGGTATCGCATATTGCCATAGATTTATCAAGCTTCGTGTCAGGGAATTTAATTTCGTTTGTCAGTCAAGGCAAGTGATGGATTCTGTTTATGCATACAGTTTTAATGGAATCAAGGTTCTCTTGATGACTAACGCCAAAAATATGCCAGGTATTTCCACAATAACTGCTTGGCACTTCACAAGATGAACATCAGTTTAGTCACGCAACTCATCCTTTCCAGCTCTCAAGTGAAATCATGACAAATAAAATTTTATTTTTGTGTGTTTAATGATTTTTGAGCACAAAGTGACATCCAGAACAATCTTTTTTTTTACTTTATTTTTACATGGAGAATGGTCCCAAGTGCCATTAGCAACCATTTTCCATCTAAAACTCAACCTGGGGGGGGGGGTAAATTACAAATACAACCTTGTTCTGTCAATACTTCTAAAATTCATTACGAAACACTGTTACGAATACATAGATTATTTTACATAGATATTTAATTATTTCATAGATTATTTTAATTATACCATATAAAAACAGTTGTTGAAAAATAAAGCATTAGACATATTATATTTCAGGATAGAATTTTGACTTACTGCAGGAACAAGCATTTCAAGGCTAACTGTAAATCTCTGCATTTAGACTATAGGAATGTGTAGTACAGTTAGTTGTAGCTGTAGGTCAGAAGCTTAGTATATAACCCTTGCAAAATAGGGGACTCGTGTCTGTTGAAGCAGTGTTCTGAGGGTGAGTCTGCATACCATTTTTCTTAATAAATTTGCTAGGACAGTTAGAAAGGGAATCAAGTAGTTTAAATATTTCAATATTATATGTCTAAGTGTAAGAGTTATTAGATAATTATTAAAATGTAAATCAGGGTAGATTTATAAACCCCCATCTCCCTCTCTCGAAACTCAAGAAAAATCGAATGTAGGTTTTCTTAATATACGCTTAGATTAGTCATTTAGGGTTAGAATACTTAGGGTTATTGTAATCATTATACTCTAGAAATAAAATTGTTAAAATTAAGAATCCATTTATTTATGTTCGAAAACACGTATGCCTTTATAACTAATATATCCACATACTAACGCTCGGCTAGAACCTCATGCTACCAAAATTCCAAGTCCCGAAGGTCCTTTAAACCCTAAGAAAACCAACAGTTCGTAATAAACACCGTTGAGGCCAAAACTTTTATAGAATCTTAAGGCCAACCGGAACCCTTATAAATATTATAATAATTACACATATACCATAGGAACATTTTAAGTTACCCCAAAGTTAAAACACAAAATTGGTACCTACATCTCAGTCGTCCTGGACTATTGAACGCTGTCAAATGTTCAGAAAGCCTTTCGAAACATATAGGATGAATTTTAATTACATGGACAAACTGCAAGGACTGATTCCTACTGGAAATGGAGGGAAAAATATCCTATGAATAAGTGTCCATAAATGCATCGTTTCCACGGACGATGACACTGACGAATGACATTATTCTCTCGGCCCTGCTGCATGGCCTGCTAGATCACCGGACTGGATTTTTACTTCTGGGGGCATCTGAAAAGGGTTGTGTATGCTGAACCAGTTCCTGATGTGCTTACCCTTCAACAGAGTGCCACGGCGCCTGTGACGCTATTTGGAGAGAGGCCGGAACATGCAAAGAGGGAGGAAATCCATGATACGACGTGTGAACGCGTGCATTGCATCCCATGGAGGCCACTTTGAACATCTTTTGTGACGTGGATGCGATTATTCTATGTACTGTGTGCCGGGAAGATTTGTTGTTGCACGCACATCGTTCATTTCCGGACACATGTTTATAGGACATTTTTTTCCTTCTTTTCAGTCAGGAATCAGTCCCTGAAATGTGTCGGTGTAATTACCGTTCACCCTATATATTTCATCTTCTGCAGTTGGAATTGTACCAACAGTTAGTACCATTCCAGAAGCAGAAGATGAAACATGTGTTTCGACCTAACTATCGACAAAATTCAACAGTTGAGGACAACTGAGAGTTCTAACTCACTAACTAACCAACTCACTGGCACTATCGAACCCGTAGGTTTATGGCCGCGCGGACATAAGCTCTCCATACATCCCTATCCTGAGCTAATGCTTTCCAATCATTCCCTGTATAATCTACTTACCTCAAATCATAGTTAATGTTATTCTCCCACCTCATTCTCGGTCTACCAACTGGGCGTTTTCCCTCTGGCTTTCCTACAAGAAGATTCAATGCACGTCTTTCATTCCCCATTCGTGCCACATGTCCTACCCATCGCAGTCTACGAGACTTAACTGTTCTTATTATATCTGGCTTCCTATAAAGACCATGTAGTTCACTGATATGAAGTCTTCTACATTCACCTATCTGTTCATCTCTCTTTGGTCCAAAATGTTTCTAAGAACTTTATTCTCAAATACTCATAATCTCCTTTCCTCCCTAGAAGTAAGAGTTCATGTTTCGCATCCATATAATATAACTGGTAGAATAATAAAGTAAAGTATTCCCACTACAGGCTTCAGGAGGCCCTTGGGGTAGTGGCAGGTTAAGGTTCCCACCATTTCTAGACAATCGGCACTTGATGTCAGCCGGGTTGTCAACCCTGCGTGACGGCCGCCTTTACCCCAGAACAAGCGTCTGGTACTCATTTCCGTTAGAGGCTGAGTCGACCCCAGGGCCATAGTGCCGCCAGAAGGTTTGGGTCAGTTTAAAAATCCTGACCCCACCGGGACTTGAACCCTCGACCTTCCGGCTTGTAGCGCAGTGCCTTAACCACTACGCTACGGCGTGTAGTTTTATATATTTTAATTTTTATGTTTTTTGAAAGGAGTTGGCAAGTCAACAACAGAGAGTTCAGGTACCAATTTTATATTATGACTTTAATCTTGTTCTGGGTGGCTATTCAATTTTGACAGGAAATTTTGTTTTTGAACTCCAAATTTGGGTTCTGATTTGGAGTTATAATTCTGTTTTTGTTACATGAGTTATCAAGTAACGTGATTGTTTTTGTTACATGAGTTATCAAGTAATGTGACTGTTATTGTTACATGAGTTATCACGTAACGTGATTTTTATTTTGTTACAAGAGTTATCAAGTAACGTGACTGTTTTTTTTTGTTACAAGAGTTTTGTTACTTGATAACTCATGTAACAAAAATTATATTTGCCTTCTTTTTTTTTTGTGGTACAATCAAGAAAGCAGATACAATTTACGAAGTAACGGACCGCGCAGAGAACACGTCGCGGATAAATGTATAAATAGGGCAGGTAGTCGACAACAGCAGCTCGAACTGCAACACTACGGTCTGAAACAGTACCGGTCGAGCCATCAGTTCCTGCTGTTGAAAGACAAACAGCTCCAGCTAGAGTCGAGCCAGCCGCTCCTCGATCTGAGAGCAAAAAATCCCGAAAAAGGAAAAACAGAAACCCAAGCAAAACTGGAGTTACTATTCCCAAAGAACCTGACTTCAACTCTCAGGAACGAAACCCGGTTCTCTCTCAGTCAGAGAAGGAAATCGTCGACGATCAGCCATATGTCATATATATAACTGATCAAGAAACTCAAACTGATACAGAGACACTTCTAAGTAAAAAAAAAAAAACCCCAGACAACTACTGAGCCTAAATTAATAAAAGGACTCAGACAAATGATCGATTAGATATAGATGCTTGTCAATGCAACCACAGATGCCCTACGTTCAATACGTGGCAATCAATGGATCATTTTCTCGGCAAGATCATGAATAACATGATAGTACAGCGTTCTAGAACAAAATCCATCTACATTCAAGCAACATGGGAACAGAATAAAATCACTGGATGGAATATAACTGAAGATTCTAGACTAACGACGTACATACCCAATTAATGACATGACAGATGATTTTGACGGCTATTCGCCTATAAGAACCGTCCTGAATTAATTAAAAAGGTGAAAAACCAGCTAATCGTCTCTAAAAGCTGGAAGACCCTACCAATCTGGCCATATTTCGAACCATTCTCACTAACTTCAAACCTACTCTGCTAAGGTTTCGGTGGTTTCCTTAGCGCCAAGATAAATATCGGAGTAGAGCCCTTGATCCCACCAGTAAATATTATTCCCATAACTATTCCAAATTCAAAATTAAGGGCTATTTAACAACATTAACCCTAATCCTCTAAAATTTTATATCTATGACACGTGGCACAACGGATGGCCGCTGGGCTCCATCCTGTGTCATAGACTAGTACTAGAACCTACATAAATGTAATTATATATTTTTCTTTCAGATAACTACTCTGCTAAAGGTTTCTGGTGGTTTCGTTAGCGTTAAAGGCAAATGCCGGAGTAGTACCCTAGTTCCCACCAGTAAATTTCACTCCCAATTTCCATCGAGCCGGGTAAAGCGGATTGAAAAGACTTCATTTTTGACATGGAGCTGGTTCTACGGTAATTTTCCTTACAAGGGCGTGAGCTTCTGGGGATCGACTTCAAAGGGCCAATATACACAAATCATTACAAGTTTCACTAAAAAAGAACGAAAATTTAAGTCCACGAAATAGGCGTGGCAATCTCACACTGCCATCCGATTGGCTCACCAAACTCATATGCTTTTTATGCATTTTAAACATCGAAATCAAACGAAAATACTTTTAACATATCCAATTTAACAATTAAATCACTCAAAAATCAATATAATACAATTATATATTTCTAATCAACAAAATTTTACAAAGTTCACAAAATGGGCGTGACACCCATAGACTACCACGCGATTGGCCGACACATTTTTCGTGACATTAATATATTTAAATTAATCAAAATCAATAAAAGAACATGCATTCGCTTACAAAAGGCCTTAAAACATTATGGCAAACATTTAATACCGATAAACAAATAATATAATACAATAATACATACTTTAAAAAAATCACTCGCCTCTCATTGGCTGACAGCCGAAGGCGTCATTTTCAAACATAAACCGCGTATACATTAATCAAACATACACACACAGTTGCAACCATGCAGGTTAGAATGAATTTAATTAGTTAATTATATATTTACTCGGTAATTATACACTCTCTAAATCACACCGGGGCAAATGCTTTAGCAGGAACCCGGGTTCTCCTATCCAGGACATCCAGGAGAACCAAAAGGAATTGCTCACCGCTTGTCATTAATTTGGCAAGCCGCAGGGCTTTTTCCAACAAGACCTACCTCAGAAAATTGCTAGTCTCAAGACAACCCTTGAGGATGCCGGACGCAGAAACGTCGGGGAACTACAAGCCTCAAGACAATGGTCAACAGTCCGGATATCTTCTACAGATCATCATTGTAACTCCGGCCGTGAAAACCTAAGGCAATACAATATGTTTCATTTGTTCATTCACTGCAACTTGATATTTGTTGCAAAATAGGATCGCAATATTGTAAGAATGCACCCAGTGGAGAAAAAATGAAACACATCAAACTGTATATTATAATCAACATTATACGATATTAATTAATTTCTTTAGTAAACAGCTCAGTAAAATCAATATTTAAAAACACAATTATTAAACACACAATTATCAAATTGTAGTTCGAAGGAATTTGTTCATTATTTGCTTGTATTTGTTCGAGATACAGTCACTGCAAAATAATGCTCTGACCTGTTCAGAATATTAAAAAAGGAGGAGTTTCTTTATTTTGGCAAAGATAATTCGATAAATAGTTAGGTGAAACACGACTGTCATTGGTTGTAAAACAAAATTTATTGAAACGTGATTGATAATGGACTCCCATTTGGAAGTCAATTGACAAATTATGTGAATCAAATTGATATTGTAAATATTTTTAATTGCATGAAGCTTAATTTAATTACACATATAAGACTAACACACAAATTCGTAATCAGACTATAGAATTTAAATGGATAATATTGTAAAGCCAAATGTTTATGTATAAAGTGTTTTAATCATTTAATAACGTAACATTGAAATTAATTTACTCAGGAAAGCTATTAGCATGCAATAGTTAATACAATTAAAGAGAAAAAAATTATGTAAAAATGGAAATCTTGGGTTCGATCCCGGTTCAGCCAAATTTCTTCTTTTTCTTCTTCTTCACTTCATGGGCTAGGCAAAATGTCTGCTCCGCCTCACATTTGTTCTGTCCATCTTTTCACTGGCCTTCCTAGATTTCTTGAACCTCTTGGCTTGTAGTTAAATGCTGCTTTTGGTAATCTTGTTACGTTCATTCTTTCTACATGTCTAAACCATTTTTTTCTCTATATTTGATTTTATCATTCAATGGATATATATTTAACTCTGTTCTTATATCTTCATTCTTTATCCGATCCATTCTTGTGCAACCTTTTGTTCTTCTAAGGAAGTTCATTTTTACGCTTTGTATTCTACTTTGTAATTTTTTGGTCATTACCCAAGTTTCACTCCCATAAAGTAATGCAGGAACTGCCAATGTTTTTATAAAACTTCAGCCAGAATTTTTTCTCTTTAATTATAACTGATTATATTGTCAGCGTTTTCATGAATATAAAATATTA
The DNA here is from genome assembly GCA_030220185.1 of Diploptera punctata. Classification (NCBI taxonomy): domain Eukaryota; kingdom Metazoa; phylum Arthropoda; class Insecta; order Blattodea; family Blaberidae; genus Diploptera; species Diploptera punctata. Next base: position 320,102 of record JASPKZ010008096.1, on the reverse strand, counting down.
GTAAATTAAACATTTATTAATGATGAACAATATAACAATGTTTCACGCACTCTACAGTGTTTAAAGAATAAAACGTTACAGTGCTAGTAAAACAAGTATTTTTCTTTAAGAGGCTATAGGCACCGACTAATCACTAAATAACATGAAAGTGCCACAAGAATTCTTTATTGTGTTGATTAATTCGTAGAAATATCCACAAGGAATTTAAAATTCTGCGAAGTATTAAAGATATAGGCCGAACTAATTAATTTAAACCACTATTTTTCAAACAGCAGGTAAACCATTTTCCAACTCTATTTGTGAAGGTTTGAGAAAAACTAAAATTAAAAGTTTTAAGAAATAAAATTTTAGTTTATTTTAATTATGGTTAATCACACTCTCAGTGAGCACAAATTAAAATATTAACGGAAACTATATTACGGCTTTAAGTCTCCGTATTTTATTTAATATATTAATGATCTTCTTGGTGATAAAATCGTAAAATGCCCAATTCACCAATTAATAAATGAAATAGTCAACATGTTTCAACAGCGAAGCTGTCATTTTCAAGACTAATATTGTATTTTATGATAATATTCATCCAAAATAACGCCAATTTAAAGTTGTGTTATTTATAAAATGTGCATTCAAATAAGGTGCAACTGTGATTTTTTTTCATAATTTATTTATTTTTGACATCAGATGATAGAAGTTTAATATACCGCACTATATGTTGTCTTTCTTCCCACGTACACGTTTTCGCAGAATTGAATATTGTTATTGAAAGTCATGTGACTCTGATACCCTATAGGTACATGCTCGTTTATTTCACACAATGCGGTAAAAAAAAAAACAACAAGTTGGCGCAGGCGATAGCGTTTCAGTCTCGAATTCAGGAGATCCTGGGGGCATAAATCCCGTGGCCGACCAACCTGTCGAGTTTTTTTTTTAATCTTTTCAGTTGTCAAGAGAAGTGTTAGGTTGTAATTTCATTGCCAGGACCCATTTTTATCATAAATTATTTCATAAATTAATTAAATTGAATCAGAAACACGACAATCACAGCCCACTAAAACTATCTTTCCATGATGGCATAGCCCAATGTTGAGCCATAGCATCTCCTTTGTTAGGAGTTACTAGACCAAGCTAATTTAGTTATCTTCATACAATAAAGTGTTCTAGACTTCTAGACATGATATGACCTAGATACTATTTCATGGCGAGCCTGGCCTATAAGGCTTTTACTCTACCGGTTGCTGGCCTCACGTATGTTGATTACAGAGGTGAAAAGAGACCTGTATACTTACGCGTCCATAAATATGAACTAAATAATATCATAACAAAAAATTATGAACACTGACTCCAAACAATGACTTTAGTAGTAGATTCTATGTAGGCTTATGAGAAACCATGGATTTCAGTAACGTTTACTTCGCCCGAAAGAGGATAATCAATACTTTTTTAGTAGCTCATACCTTTCTGCTGCAGATGGAAGCCGGTATCTAAGAGATCTACAGTTTTTTTTAAAAAATGAACCTATTGAGGACGACGCGACGGTACATGCCATGTACTTATCTTAATATTTTATTTTTTGAATCTGAAAAAAAAAGTAAAACAAAACATAATCATTCTAAATAACAAAAGATAGTGAAGTGCATTCTATATAACCTCTCCTATCTAAATCCCAACCCCACCTGTTCATGGTGCAACCTGCCTAAAACAAACGGGGCTCTGGGGACCGAGTCACGGCGGTATAACGGTTCCATCAAGATACAGAGTAAATGCTGTATCATAATCGCGTCTGTCTAGAGGCCTAAGGTGGCAACCCCACCACTGTACACTGTACTTGCTCACTTCAGGCCAGTAACCTGTTGTGAGGACTTACCTTACTGAGAAGTCTCGAAGAAGATGTAAAAGGACTGCTCTAAATGATGATGACCCAAGCATGTTAAAGAAATACCACGTCAAATCTTAAATTACCAGCCACCTGGCAAGAGATCTTTGGGCAGACCCTTCAATCGTTGGGTGAGACCGTAACAGACCACTAGGTCTATCACATGAAAGGAAGAAGAAGAAGAAGAAGAAGGAGAAATACCAACGGGAAGCTAAAATAAAAATAAAAAAATGGATATTTAGATCTTAGCAAATGAAATAATGTGACCTATAGGTAAATGAAATATGTCATGAAATATGTTGTTCACGTGAATTTTTGTGTGAATATGGCGATATACCCTTCTATGAATTTTAGTTATGAATTTGTAAACTTACAATAAACATATAAGAAATCGAAGCCCATTTTATATTATAAACGTTTTAATTAACTTCAATTATGATTAATTTTTTTTTTATAATTTAGAATTATGCAGCTGGATTTTTTATCATCATATATAAAGAAAGCACGCCATTTCCATAAGAGGTACAGACAAATCTTTACAAATTATTTTTTTTAATTTATTCTGTGGGATCAAAAGTCTTGCTTACACATTAAATGTAATTACACTATCGGAAGACGATTTAATACTAAACGTTCACGAAAGATAGTTAAAGCAATTAACAACTTATAGCGGATTTCTAGCCACGTGCTTATTAATAGTGTACGAAGGATTCAAATAAATTTTCAAAGTGTCCAGGGGTTACTTGTATCATGATCTTAAGGAATATCGTGATCAAAGTTCAGTGACGGAGTTAATAAAGTATGACTCGTCCCAAGTAAAAAAAAAAAAAAAAAAAATCGTGACTCATTAATTAACCCAAAGGCTACGTTTGAAACTCATGAGAGTTTTCAATTTGATGAAATAATAATCACTGTGGACTTCCAAGTTCCTGCTTATGAGATGCGTGATCAATTACTTGATTAGGCCTAGACTTACGTAATATAAGAATGTTGAAAGAGGCCATATGATTACTATATATTTTTAGACTTCTATAATAGCCTTTATTTATAAATTAATTTGAAAGTGTTAAGCATCAATCGGCCATTCATTATAATGTAAGTTTCGAGAAAAATACGTTTAAATTTATTTTTACATTTTAAACCTAGCGCTAAACTAACCATATTCAATTATGTATCAACTATCTAAAAGCGGGAACATTTAGCGCTTAGCTGTATGATGCAAAATTTAGACTAGAATTTGTGAAGATCTAGTTTTCATGTTGATACTTGAAAGTAGTTTGAAGTTCCTTAGGCGGGTTACTGGCCCGACGCTAAGTATTCCAGTGGTAGGGCTGCTACCTTTTAGTCTCTGGACAGATATTAGGATACCGCATTTACTCAGTATTACCCGTTTAAGGAGTAAGCGCAGTTGTTGACGGAGGGCACTGCAGTCGTTTTTATGCAGGAATATAACACGTGACTCTGCTATCTACGAGAGCAGAGGGGAATGGGACGTGGGACGCTTACAGTATACACTGCCTTATGACGTTACGTGTAGCAACAAAACAGCTTCGTAATTCTTCCGCCTGCAGAGATATTTTGAATGACTAATACCCAATGGAACAGTTATACCGCCGTGACTCGGTCCTCAGAGCCTCGTTTGTGAAAACGGGTTGTACCACGAGAAGGTGAGGATGAGAATTGGGTAGAAGAGGTTATACACACGTCACTACCCCTTATAACACTAGTTCATAACCATTCGTTGTAAAATACAAAAACTCTGTTAGGACTGATGAAATTTACATTTTTCTTTAATAATAAAGCTATATTTAAAGATTTCGCGCTAAAACTATGTGTACACTTCCTTCATGAGGCATTGCAACAGATTTCACTAAAAAATCTCTTTTATAATGACGCTTAGCCGGTTGATACATAAAATCGTTAAATTGATCATGAATCAATTCCTACAGTGAGCTACATAGTCTTTATAGGAAGGCAGATATAATAACAGTTCAGTATCGTAGTCTGCGATGGGCAGGTAATGTGGTACGAAAGGGGAATGAAAGAGGTGCATGGAAGCTTCTTCTAGGAAACCAGAGGGAAAACACCCAGTTGGTAGACCAAAAATGGGGTGGGAGAATAACATTATACATGATTTGAGGGAAGTAGATTATACAGAGGATGATTGGAAAACTTTAGCTCAGAATAGGGATTTTGGAGAGTTTATGTCAGCGCGGCCATGAACCTACGGTTTCGTTAGTGCCAGTAAGCTACTGTAGTTATGAATTAATTCCAAATCTATGTTGCGAAGATCTAGAATCCTCTTCGCTTATCAGCCGGCTGATAGCCTTACATGCACACGTGTTAATGACAGAGGCGAGCGATCATACTGCCATATAGGGGGATACATGGTCAGCATGTCGGGTCCCCCGCCATTACAGCTAGTTTTCTCAACCTAGAGCCGTTACTTATTGTAGCTATCCAACTTCTACACGATCAATGGTGAGCACCGATATGTTACTGGCCGAACTTGCATAAGAAAATGTATTTCTGCACGGGGACTTGACCGAAGCAATACCCGCAGTTCTGCAACGAAATGCCTGAATCGCTCGGCTACGGCATCGGACTTATGAATAAATTAACCTAATATCTATTTTCATTAAATGAAAAGTTGAAACAAGAGTACGCCTGTATAAATATCAAGATAAATACAATCTTACAATTTTGTTTACTTGTATGGAAATGACGTTTCTATTTATCCTCATTTCAATGTTTCTTTTTCGTCTTATGATTATTATCATTATTATTCTTATTATTCTTCTTCTTCAGGTCACTTTATAGGTACCTTTTACATGTCACACGCCACACTTTTTTGGCCACACAAGAATACAGGGGGGCCTCACGGAGTGAGTGATCAATTCAATGTCAGGGCCTACTCCGAGACAACACAAATTTAAGACGAAACACGCCATTCACACACACATTCATACAAAAATAGTGAATATAATAATTATTACGTATGATGCCAAATGATGTTCGGGCACTGTTTGAGCCTTAAAGATTCCTGACATTTGGCTTATAGGTGAGGAAATACCCCGAAACAATCTGGTATCTCTTCGCTATCACTTAATATTTTGACTACACAATATGTTTATACTTCTTCTTCTTCGTCGTCACGGTATAGGCTTATTTACTAGCCTGTTCCGGGTCAAATTGCTGCTGTTTCCATCTTTTCGTTGGTCTTCCCAAGCTTCTTCTTCCTCGCGGTGAATAGTTGTATGCTGCTTTTGGTATTCTATTATTCTATTCCCAGTAATTCTTGCTAAATGTTCATTCTAGTTTGTTCTGTATTTCGCAATTTTTGTGTTTAATTGCTCTACTTTTAGTTGTCTTATTTAAGGAGGAGTAAGACAAGGTTGTCCACTAACAATCAATCTTTTTAACATTTATTTTGACATGATAAGATCATGGAAACAAATGACGACTAGGAGTATTAACTTACGAAATGTAATAATAAAAACATTAGCCTTTGCAGAAGATCAATCTTAATAGCAAAACAGAAGACGAATTACAAAGAATGCTATATAAACTAACTGGAATATCAAACAATTACAATATGGAAATATAAAAAAAACAAGGGGATTCAAGGGCGCTCAAACAGTTCGGACAAAGATACTATTAGAAATAAACCAATAAAACTGATGGTGGCCTAAGATATAACTTCCTAGGTTGCGAATATCATACACAATGGAAACAGATATAGGCCTAAATATTTTTATACACGAAAATTAATTAACGTTTCTCACCCATAGGAACACATACTGAGAGATTTAAGTTTCGCCTCGAAATAGCATTTATTAATTTCCTTCCCTGAAATGTATTACCTTGACCGGGATCGAACAAGCTAATATTGAATTCCAAGGTGGGCGCGTTACTCCCAATATAATAATATTAATAATAAAAAGAGTTGGAAAGTCTGGAAGTGATGAAATATTTGTTTAGCTGGATTAAAGAATGGTTAACAAACTTTTAGAGACTTTCATGTTGTTTTACAACAGTTATGTAGTCCTTCTGGTTAAAGTATTGTTTTGTTTGATAGTGCGTTTTGTCGTACTTACAGCAATGACGACCAAGATTGAAAGTTCAACTTCCTATATTTTGGGGTTGCCAACCTAAATAACTATACTGTAATATTACATATTAAAAACCTCGTGCGGGAAGTAAAACCACTCCCCTTTATGTATACTACGTACAATGCAGGCCTATATACAAAAAACCATCAAAGAGTTAGTGTTAATATACATTATATGAAACAAATCACTGCATTTTAAATGAACTGAACTTTATTTGAAACCGTATAAACAATAAATATGTACTTGCCGCCATTTTATTACTGATTGGTGTTCACGGCCTGCTGTAGTCTCAACTAATAAACATTGCCCACACTGTTAACTTTAGTCATTTGTTTATAATGAACGCAAATATTTCAAACAAATATGTTATTATTTTACTATTATTTATTATTTTGAAAATACCATCGCGCAAAAAAATTCATAACGCACGTTTGTGAAGTGTTTTATAGAATCTTAGAATTTAAAATCTCGTTATCGCTCGGTTTGGAAACATTTCCTCGCTTCTGTAAAAACCTCTTCCTACCTCACATCGAATATACTATTATCTTGTTTTATTTATGTATTTGTTAAGCATTGTGTTTTGATTTCAACTGCTATAGTACTGAATAAGATTCGAGACATATAACTTAAGCAATCCTCGATATGTTCATATTACTCCAAGATCCGGCTGCAAGATTACTACGTTCATGGAGTGTATGAACAAAATCAATTTTTTCATAAAATTGTGAATTACTGAATACATTTTTGCCGAGTTGCCTATTAACATTTGGCCGCCAGTATGTTTAATTAAAATATAATTTATTTAATTATTCGAAACAATTTGATTCACTTGTTATTAAAATAAATTATAATCCAGTTCGCAGAAATCGATGTATAGAGCTTGAAAAGTTTTGGTTGCCATTGCACACTTGGCCGTAAACATCATCGCGGCTACAGCAGGCTGTGACACAAATCAGTAACAAAATGGCGGTAAGTACGCTATTTATTGTTTTATATTGTTCCCTAGCAGCGGGAAGTAAAACCACTGCCCTTTATGTATACTACGTACAATGTATATACAAACATACATCCAAAAGGTAGTGTTAATACACATTATACGAAACAAATCACAGCATTTTAAATGAACTGAACTTTTTGAAACAATATAAAACAATAAATACGTACTTACCACCATTTTATTATTCATTGGTGCCACAGCCTGCGTGGCCGCGAGGAGGTTTAGGGCCAAGTGTGCAATGGCAACAAAAACTTTTCAAGCTCTATACATCGATTTCTGCGAACTGGATTGTAATTTATTTTAATAATAAGTGAATCAAATTATTTCGAATAAATAAATAAATTATATTTTAATTAAACTGTACCGAAATCAAGATTTCGATACAGGAATTACGTCATACTGCGCAACCAATACGTCATCGCGTCTCCATTTCGTGTGTGATCTTTGTGAACAGTGCCAAATGCTCCCCTAACTACCCCTTCCTTTCCTAGTAGTAGGGTTTCTTCTCCCAAAATGAATAGTAATTCAATCTATATTATTCAACTGAGCCCCCCTAATTTCGTCCATGCCGTGTGCTATCGCGCATACTCCCCTCTCCTTGTGAACTCTCATAAGAGCTGTGTTTTCTAACATCGGATCATGATCTGTTTATCTACAGTAGGCCTACGAGTCTGGTCGATATAGCTCAGAAGAGCTAGTTTGGTTTATTAGTCCTTCAGGCCAGGGTGGGGCCGCAAGGACCGTGTACCCCGACCCTAGCTGGACTAGTGTGAGTGTCATGTGGTACGTATGTTTGTTTATATTATTTCTGTATAGATGATCAATGATAGCATTATTTTCTTTGTTAAATTAATTATTTATTCATTTATTTTCAATGTTATATCTGACTCTCTTTTTGACTCGCATTAAAACTTTAGTCGTCTATTTTACTTACTCATGCCTATTCATTTAGTAGCTAGCCTATGTCAGATAGGAAGTAAATTTCCAAAGCTTACTCAAGCGTGTGTGAGTTCCTCTTTCCTTAAAGCTTCCACGATTATAGCTTGTAGCTTACTACACATTACATGTTTGATAATTTATTAAGGAAAGTTGAATTAATCTTTGTCTTTTATGGGCCCGGGTAAAGATATCTTAATTTGAGCAGTCTATGTTTTCCATTCAAAATATTTATCAACAATAACGGTTTGATCCAGCACCAACACGCGGTGTCATCTTTGGTAGCAGATCGTGTGGTTAAAGGGTTCAAGTGCCGGTGCAAAACATAATGGCGGCCGAATTTTAATAGGCAACTCAGCAAAAATGTATTCAGTAAATCACAATTTTATGAAAAAAAATAGATTTTGTTCATACACTCGATGAACGTAGTAATCTTGCAGCCGGATCTTGGACTGTATGTAGTCTATTAGTTATTTTCAAATGCAATTTATTTTCAATTTAGGGTTAACATTGTGCATAACCATTCAATGCCCATCAATGTCCTTTAAAAATCAACTTATACATTATAACAAATACCTTCAATTTCAATACGGTCATAAATAGTGAGTCGTAAGTAGTCTACACAAGAAACAAAGAGAATGTAAATTATAATATTTGTCTAAAGTTGGACATTGTAAAAGTAATTGAGTTCGCATACATAGTTTAGACCCCATACATTGAACATATGGGAGTAAGATCGATATTGAATTTTCAAATGTTTCTAAAACAGTTATATGAAAGGGTAACCATGAAAACACTATAGCGATGTGGCAATAGCAATTCACAACAGGAACTGACGTGAATTTATGTCGTCACTGCTAAACACAGTATGCGGCGTTACATTAAATGTAGGTAGAATACCTAGACGGGACGGGTTGCACATACATAATGTAACAAAATACAATCCAGTAGCTTCCTTGTAACAAGGGATTATGTGCTTCAAACCCTGATACAGATCGCAATGTCAAGTTACATCTAAATACGTAGTTAGAAGAGAAGATAAAACACCATCTAGCGTCGTGTAGTTTTGTTTCATCAACTGTTTCAGTTACAATTTATACATTAGATACTATATGAAAATGTATGTAATTTTTTTTTTTGCACGATAGTGCGTTCTGTTGTACTTATAGGAATGACGACCATGATTGAAAATTAAATTTCTAAATTTCGGGTTTGCCAACGTATAAATAAATAACTATACTGTAATATTACAAATTACCTACCTAGTGCGGGAAGTGAAACCAATATCCTTTATGTATACTACGTACAATGTATATACAAGAATATATCCAAAAGGTTGAGTTAATATAGAGCCTACATTGTATGAATCAAATCACTGCATTTTAAATGAACTTAACTTTATTTAAAACAATATAAAACAATAAATTCGTACTTTCTGCAATTTTATGCCTGATTGGTGTCACAGCCTGCTGTAGTCTCAAGTAAATTATTTTCCGCATTTAGTGTATATAGGGCCTACATTGGCCACACTGCTAACGTCAATCAGTTGTTTGTAATGAACGCAAATATTTCCAAACAAAAATGTTATTTTACTATAATTTATTACTTTTAAAACACCATCGTGCAAAAAATAATGTACAACACACGTTTGTAAAGTGTTTTACAGAATCTTAGAAATTAAAAACCTCGCTATTGCTTGTTTTTAATAATTTCCTCACTTCTATAGAAACCACTTCCCAACCTCGGATTGTAATATACTAATTTTCATTAGGAATTTATCTACAATACAGTAGTTTTCCTATAACCCATTGTAAATGTTAGTGCTCCATAAATTCCTATCCCTGTATCTCTTTATTAATCCTCTCGACTCCATACTAAAATACACTCCTTTATTGTGGCACCGCTGACTTTTGAGTTGATCTGATCACTCCAGGCAAACAACTGTAGTAAATTAAACCACGTATTGAAGAGAGAAAAAAAAAACCAGGGATATGGAAATCAAATGACTATTAATACCACAGTATCACCCATTCGGAAACTAGCACCAGCCATTGTAATCATTGGAACGAGTTAGAAACCTTCCCTCACTTTCTAGGGAACTGTCCCCATCAATTCTCCGAATTAAACGGCACGACGTTATTAGTACACTCCTAGGGAATAATCTCGGTCCAAAGGAATTATAGTTTATATGGGGAGATGCCTTGTATTACCAATAAAGACAGCATTAGACTTACTGATATCTGCATTAACAAGAATATACTTACTCACTGGCACTATCGAACCCGTAGGTTCATGGCCGCGCGGACATACGCTCTCCATACATCCCTATCCTGAGCTAATACTTTCCAATCATTCTCTGTATAATCTACTTCCCTCAAATCATAGTTAATGTTATTCTCCCACCTCATTCTTGGTCTACCAACTGAGCGTTTTCCCTCTGGATTTCCTACAAGAAGCTTCCATGCAAGTCTTTCATTCCCCATACGTGCAACATGTCCTGCCCATCGCAGTCTACGAGACTTAACTGTTCTTATTATATGTGTCTTCCTGTAAAGACCATGTAGATCATTGTGTTATGTAGTCTTTTCCATTCACCTGTCTGTTTATCTCTCTTTGGTCCAAAATTTTTCCTAAGTAGGCCTACTTTATTCTCAAATATATACATGTAGGCGAATTCATATAGGCCTACCCTATTATTCGTATTGAACCCTTCAACCCACAACCTGAAGAGATTAATAAGAAAAGAAGGAAATATCTATGAGACAACAATACCGTATTTTCAAGAAAAATTCGATACTAATATAATTTCTATCACTGGTCTATTTTTTTTCTCTTAGTTACTTTTTTTTATTAGTGAGGAACAAACAAAATTGAAATACCAGTATGAACAGAAACTCTTAGCATTGTAATGAAATATTCAGTTGCAATTTTACGGAATTTCATATGTGGACAACATAGTATTTAACTTTCAAAGTAAAGAATTAATTGTTTTAATTTGTAGGCCTATATGTCAATACTAATAAAATTCATTGTTAAAACTGTTCAGGTGGAGAGTCATAAAATAAAATAAGTTAAAATATACCTTCTTAGGTAAGTATAAGTTGAGGACGACGGATTTACCTAAGAAGGTGTATTTTAACTTATTTTATTTTATAGGCCTATATGTGTAGCTAATTTATATTAAACTTGTATTTAAATGTTCTGTTTCTTAATTAGGCTATTATATTTTTTTTTGTATTGGGGTCAAATAAATAAGTAAAAATATTTATGTAGACGCAGGCGATGTACGAATTCTTTCTTTTTATGATCTTAGCTCATCTTTGTCAAGATCTCAGAAAGTGAAAACATTTGATAAGTTTTCAACAAAATAGTACAGGGTGGACCGCTCGAATGGACCTAATTTCAATTGCTTGTTACTGGCAAACGGTTGAAGATAGAAACTTAAAACAACGTTCATATTACAGAAAAACTCACCAAGTTTTGATATCCAGATCACCACATCTCTATATGAGCCCCAGCAGTCACTGTGACGATATCAAAGCGATGAACAATTTCTTGCCAAGTACGTTGGAGTATGTCTTCTGGAATGTTCTCAATAGCCTCTATGATGCGCTCACGAAGATCACGAAGGTCTTTGACTGGGGTGGTGTAAACTTTATCTTTGACATAGCCCCAGAGAAAGAAATCCAGTGGTGTTAAATCGGGAGATCTCGGGGGCCACGCGATTGGTCCTCCCCTACCAATCCAACGGCCAGGGAAAATGTTGTCCAAAGTCGTACGAACTTCATTGGACCAGTGGGGAGGAGCACCATCTTGCTGGAAAACGATGTTAGGCTGCAGTTGTTCAATTTGTGGAAAGAAGAACTGCTCCAGCATGTCAAGATATGTGGTACCACGAACAGTTTTCTCGGCGAAGAAAAACGGTCCAATGACCTTATTATGTGACAAACTGCACCAAACATTCATCTTCGGACTATCACGAACATGCTCTTGAATAGCGTGAGGATTCTCCGATCCCCAGATCCGCACATTATGCCGGTTTACCTTGCCTGACAAATGGAAAGTGGCTTCGTCCGAGAAGAAAATCTTGGTCATGAAGTCAGGATCAGCGCCGAGACGGTCCAGCATCGTATTGGCGAATTCCACTCGTTTCGGCATGTCATTCGGCTCCAGACGTTGCACTAACTGCACTTTATATGCGTGCAGTTTGAGGCGTTTGTGGACAATCCGTTGTAATGTCGATTTTGGTATTTGAAGTTCCCGCGAAGCTCTTCTTAATGACTTCCGGGGGCTTCGCTCAAATGCGGCTTGAACATTTGCTACCATTTCATCGGATGCTCTGCGACCACCACCATGCTTCTTCAACACAGATCCTGTAGCTAATAATGTATCACGCCACTTCTTTATGCTTCTAGCAGTTGGAGCATCACGGTTAAACACACGCCGGAACTCCCTTTGAACTCTAATGATTGATTTAAACTCCGCATACCACAAAACAGCTTGCGCTTTCATCTGCGGAGTCGCCATTTTCACAAACAATTAAATCTAAGAACGAGAAACGTATCTTTGTGCCATCTACCGACAGGATTCGAAACTTGGTGAGTTTTTCTGTACTATGAACGTTGTTTTAAGTTTCTATCTTCAACCGTTTGCCAGTAACAAGCAATTGAAATTAGGTCCATTCGAGCGGTCCACCCTGTATATTACGATGTGAGGTTGGGAAGTGGTTTTTACAGAATCGAGGAAAAATGTTTAAAAACCTAGCGACATCGAGGTTATTAATATCCGAGATTCTATAAAACACTTCACAAACGTGCGTTGTACATTATTTTTTGCGCGATGGCGTTTCCAAAAAATAAATAATAGTAAAATAATAGGCCTATCTTTGTTGGAAATATTTGCGTTCATTATAAAAAATTGACTAACGTTAACAGTGTGGGCAATGTTTATTAGTTGAAACAATAACAATGAACTACATGGTCTTTATAGGAAGCCAGATATAATAAGAACAGTTAAGTCTCGTAGACTGCGATGGGCAGGACATGTTGCACGTATGGGGAATGAAAGACGTGCATGGAAGCTTCTTGTAGGAAAGCCAGAGGGAAAACGCCCAGTTGGTAGACCAAGAATGAGGTGGGAGAACAACATTAACTATGATTTGAGGGAAGTAGATTATACAGGGAATGATTGGAAAGCATTAGCTCAGGATAGGGATGTATGGAGAGCTTATGTCCGCGCGGCCATGAACCTGCGGGTTCGATAGTGCCAGTGAGTAAGTAAGTAAGTAAGTACAGGAGGCCTTGAGAACAATTATTGATAACATGCCCGCAAGTATGTATTTATTGTTTTATATTGTTTCAAATAAAGTTCAGTTCATTTAAAATGCAGTGATTTGTTTCGTATAATGTATATTAACACTACCTTTTGGATATTTTCTATATATATATATATATATATATATATATATATATATATATATATATTGTACGTAGTAAACATAGAGGGCAGTGGTTTTATTTCCGCACGTGGGTGTAAATGTAATATTACAGAATAGTTATTTAGGTAGGCAAACCGGAAATATAGGAAGCTGAACTTTCAATAATGGACACCGTTGCTGGTAAGTACGACAAAACGCACTATCGCGCGAAAATAATTATTTTATTTCAAATCGGTCTGTTAGGAAAACTGAACCCCTCAGGGGTCCTCATCTAGGGGATATGTGGATGGCGACCACAAGGTGCCCAAGCTGCGCAAAACATTTCTTCCACTTACTTGTGTTTTGCATTCTTTTAACTTTACTATCTAATCTCTCTTGGTTAACTCTTGTTTTTTCGACACCGACGCTATTAGGGCATCCGAGGGCTAGGGAGTCTTTCCTTTCTTCCATTTCTTCTTTCCTTTATTTTCTTTTCTTCTCCAGAAAAGCCTGACCAGAGGCTATAAGATGGCAGCCCCATCACTGGTCTTGCCTTCCTTTGGCCAGCAACCAATCGAAGGGGTCTATTATTATGCTTTCAAGTCTTATACGAGAAACGCTGGAGGGAAAATTTTCTATAGGATCGTAACAGGCCTTGGCCTAATACTTGGAAGGAAGAAGAAGAAGAAGAAGAAGAAGAAGGAAACTGAAGTGTAAAAATGCATTTCATACTTTTTTTTTACTATTAACGGATTTCTTAATAATTGAATAACATTGTTTATGAATGTATGTAGATGCATATATATTTTTATTTTACATTTTACATGTTAGGCCTATATGTTGTAAGCTACATATCTGTCCTCACGCATGATTATCTTTAAAAAAACTCAAAGTAACATTTTATAAATATGTTACTAGACAGGGAAATCCATTTATCTGTTTCTCGAGGGAACGTGAAGGCAGTTATTTTACTCAGAACCCATTTGTTTTGATAAAATTTTTAGCCTACATTATTTTACTCTCAGAACTTTTTGAAGATATGAATAATGAAACATAATTTCATACTTGAAAATATATCTGAAGAGCACAGCACTAAATAAATAAACTTTACAATGATCTGAAAGAAAGAAAATTATAGGACATTAGCTTATTAACTATTTACATCATTGATAGGTAAAAGTCAGAATTAATTGGTAATTTGTAGTTTCCAAACTCTCTGCCAACGTGAACAATTATGGTCTAAATAAATAAGACCGCTTATGGTAATGCAATGGTATACTTTAAAACACTAATTAAAACATATTCTACTGTCTCATTATTAAAATTGCACCTTTTTAAACTACAACTTCTATTATATCCTATCAAGATTTCAATCCATTAAATAGGCCTACATTATTCAAGTTTCTGGTTCGTTAAATATTCTTATCATGTCACTACAAACTTTACTGAACAAGTTATTTTTTACTCTTTCAAAGCTACGATAAGTTATAATTTACGTTCAATTATTTAATTAATTTAATGTAAGTAGACAATCGATTATTCGGCAATTTCCAGTCGCCATTTTGTAATGTTAAAAGTACATCTATTCCCTTGGTGGTCTAGAAATAGCGTTTCTCTTGAGGACGCTTGTCACAAACTGATCAATGTTAATGGCATCCTTCAGACGAGGAAAATACGAGAACGCGACTTCTTTTTGAGGAGACATAAGAAAATAATCCTTAGAAAATATAGACATAGACCTATTATACAATCAAGTTTTAATATTATTATTATTGTCATTACTCATTATTATTATTATTATTATTATTATTATTATTATTATTATTATTATTATTATTATTATTATTATTATTATTATTATTATTATTATTATTATTATTATTATTATTATTATTATTATTATTATTATTATTATTATTATTATTATTATTGGAAAGATAATGGAATAAGTGGAAGAGGCAGACCTAGAGAACGATGGATGGATGGAGTGAAGAAGTGTGGAAGCTAGAGATTTGAGGGAAGAAGATGCTTTAGACAGGCACCTCTGGCGACAAATCTCTTTGGGTTGAAGGAGAAACACTGTATTGTGGAATATTCCTAAATAAAAAAAATATTATTACCGATGACGATGATATTATTATTATTATTATTATTGAGTATTTGGGGGTAAAAGTAGATAAAGAGGATAGGGAAGAAGGTGATATCAAGAAGAGAATGAATAAAGGTAGAGCAATAACAGCAAAGATGAATGGTGTCCTATGGAATAGACATATAATCAGGAAAAATAAGTTACAAATATATAATTGAATAGTGAGAAGTGCTGTCACATATGGAGCTGAAGTATGGAAATTCAATAAAAACTTATGTCGATGGAAATGGATTTCTTGAGGAGAGCAGCAAGATGTTCAAAATAAAAAAAAAACAAGCAAGGTCATATGAGAAAAAATAAATATTAAATATTCAATAGTATATTAGGCCCTATATAAGATACAAGCAAAAAATTGGTATGGGCATGTACGACGAATGCAAGAAAAAATGTTACACACAAAAACATGGGAATGATGTCCGCCTGGAAGAAGAAAAAGTAAGAACCTCGAAACTCGTAAATGTAAAAAAATAAGAACTGGAATGAAAACAAGAGGACCGGAGATTATGGAATGGGTGGATAGAGACGAGTGGAGAAGGAAAATAAAACTTTAGGCACAGAAAGATGTCTAAACATTGAAAATCTGCATACAAATAAAACATTATTATTATTATTATTATTATTATTATTATTATTATTATTATTATTATTATCATTATCATCATTATTGACTGATTCCATGAAAATGCCAGACAGAGGTGAAATATTTGAAATAGCTATAGTGATTATTTTGTCCACGGAATATATATATATATATATATATATATATATATATATATATATATATATACACAGATCAAATTTTCTTTAAATGGTTTATATCAATTTGTACCACTTCGGCTGATTAGGTCTAAGCTACTGGATCTCCGGCTCTGACGTTTTCACCACAGTGTTGCCGATAAGGTATTCAGCGGCAGGGGCCACTTTATGTATGCGGTTTGCAGACATACAGCTGACAACATCTCAGCAATTTCAAACCATACTAGCGCGCTATAGCAGCGTCAAGAGCAGTGATTGGTTGTGGAAGAATTATACTCTTACTCAACTATTTCCTTATTGGCAGTAGAGGGCGAGTTTCTCCCTTTACCCCGCGTACAACCTAAATGTCAGAGCCGGTGATCCAGTGGCTGGACCTTAGGTAATGTGTAACCTACTTGTGTTCAGAGACGAGTGTAGGACGAGCGCTTGTGTTTTTAGTGAGATATATGATGATGAAGAGAAGAGAGAAAGTGAATCCCAGTGCCGGCACAAAACTTGCTCTTGTCGAAAAGCACAAAGGGGGGCCAACGAACGAATCGCTATCGAAAGAACCACATGCCTTTTCAACATATCTACTGTGGAGGGATTTGAAATTAATCCAGACATCTACTACTACTACTACTACTACTACTACTACTACTACTACTACTACTACTACTACTACTACTACTACTACTACTACTACTACTACTACTACTACTACTACTACTACTACTACTACTACTACTCTCTCTCTCTCTCTCTCTCTCTCTCTGTCGAGTTAGGGCTAGAAGCCTTTGGCCTACCAGCCGCCTTCTGGCCGCACATCCACACGTATTCATCACAGAGATAGACGATCATCCAACCAGTATAGGGGTGACATGTGGTCAGCATGTCGGGTCCACCAGCCGTTATAGCTAGTTTTCTCAACCTGAAACTACTACTTATTATAGCTACCCAAATGCCTCACGATGCTGGGTGGTGAGTCCCATGGGGACTCAAACTAGCGCAAGTCCCGTAGCTCTGCGCCAAGGCATTCTACTTTAACCATTCGACTACTGCGTGGGACATTTACTATTACTACTAGTATTATTCGTCTGACTTAACTTTGCAAGAAATTTGTAGAAAGAGACAGCTGTGCTCACCTCTCTCACTCGCACCAGGTTGTCAATGTTTCTTCACAAGATGTTAAAAGGGGAAAGAGGGAAAACGAAAACTGACAACAGGGTGGGTCCTTTCTTTTGCTTTTTTTTTCAAATGCCCCAGGTTGTCTTTCGACATTCCTGGTGTTCTCTCATGGCATGGCGTACTTGTAACCCACTTCTGAGGTTGGGGCGCCTGGAAGGTGGGGTTACGTTGCCGCGATGATATGATGGGTGGATGATGATAGTGGTGCGCCAGGAGAGTCCCTAATCCTAAGCTTAATCTAAGATGAATATGAATGATGTTGATTGCGATGACCATATGATTTCGGGGATCGTTTGGGCCTTACAGTTTTTCTGACATTTGTCTTACAGGTGAGGAAAAACCCTGATAAAAACCTCACGCAGAAAAACTGTCCCGACCGGGATTGAACCCGGGCCCGCTGCGTGACAAGGCAGCATGCTACCTCGAGACCACAGCGGTGGAAGTTAAGCCAGATATACATTACTACAACTACTACTACTACTGTTAATTTTTCTGCTGCTGAGCCTATTTATAATGGTAATTAATATTGATTTATTATATGGGTGCGAAACATGGACTCTTACTTTAAGGGAGGTAAGGAGATTGCAAGTATTTGAGAATAAAGTACTTAGGAACATTTTTGGACCAAAGAGAGATCAACAGATAGGTGAATGGAGAAGACTTCATAACAATGAACTACATGGTCTTTCTAGGAAGCCAGATATAATAAAAACAGTTAAGTCTCGTAGACTGCGATGGGCAGGACATGTTGCACGTATGGGGAAAGAAAGACGTGCATGGAAGCTTCTTGTAGGAAATCCAGAGGGAAAACGCCCAGTTGGTAGACCAAGAATGAGGTGGGAGAATGACATAAACTATGATTTGAGGGAAGTAGATTATACGGGGAATGATTGGAAAGCATTAGCTCAGGATATGGATATATGGAGAGCTTACGTCCGTGTGGCCATGAACCTACTGGTTCGATAGTGCCAGTGAGTAAGCAAGTAATTAATATTGATTAAAAATGAGTACTTTTATGAAATACGTATTTATAGGACCTACTGTTTTTATCACTCTGCATAATAAAAAAAACCGTAAGTCTATTTTGCATGGAGTTGAGTGTAAATGTATTGTGCCACTACGCGCTGCACATTTACAAGTTTCAAGTGGATTGGAATAATGGCTGAAATCGAATTATCTGGTGTGACAATAGCAGTGACGGCTGGATCGATGTGTGGCACACAAGCCTTTCTTGTGAATGTCGCTCAGGGGAATGAGTTTCCTTACATCCGGCATGGAAAACTACTCACGAGAAAATCTGAGGGGGGGAACGCAGTTTCCTTCAGGTAAAGTTGGATTCTTTTCAAGGGGATGCTAATGGAAAAT
Organism: Diploptera punctata; assembly: GCA_030220185.1. Classification (NCBI taxonomy): domain Eukaryota; kingdom Metazoa; phylum Arthropoda; class Insecta; order Blattodea; family Blaberidae; genus Diploptera; species Diploptera punctata. The sequence goes on along the minus strand of JASPKZ010008096.1, from coordinate 301,331 downwards.
CTCGTGAAATAATCCAAATTCTACTTTCGACCACTTTCCTTGGGTTGAGAATGGCATGTATATAGTCACAGAAACGTGCTCAGGAATAAAGTACAGTGTGATTTCAAATAAATTATAAAGAAAAAGTTATTTGGTATTTGTCATTCTAAAGAATGAATTTAAATTCTACATTTAATATAATATCAATAATCTTGAAAAAGGTTTCAATATTTGCAAGATATAAAAATAATTACGTTCATCGCTATAGTATTGGGACAGTGTTGCTGTTTTGAAAGCAGAGGTCTCGGGATTGATTGCTGGTCGGGAAGTTTTCCTGTTTTTTTTGGGGATTCTTTTTCTCCTGTAAGACAAATGTCAGGAAACTTCAACGCCCAAACAATTCCCAACCATCATCTGGACATCATAACCATTATCATCATCATCATCATCATAGTACATTCACGAATTTAGGCCATTTGTTAACCTGTTTCGGCCTCAAGAGAAACACCATCTCCAGAAGTCTTTTGAGTGGACGTCCTCAATCATATTCATCATTATTAGTAAGAAAATATGTAAATGAATGGTATGATTCATCTTAAATGTTCGTGATGTCTCGGAGGAGGCCCTAGATTGAGCTGATCACTCATTCGGAGAGGCCGACCATGTGGTCAAAAAATGTGTGTAACGTCGAGGGTTCAAGTCCCGTTGGGGTCAGGATTTTTAAACTGACCCAAACCCTCTGGCGGCACTATGGTCCTGGGGTCGACTCAGCCTCTAACGGAAATGAGTACCAGACGCTTGTTCTGGGGGTAAAGGCGGCCGTCACGCAGGGCTGACAACCCGGCTGACATAAAGTGCCGATTGTCTAGAAAAAGTGGGAGCCTTAACCTCCTACTACCCAAAGGGCCTACGGGTCTGTTGTGGGATCACTTTACTTTTACGTTTATGCGGTGAAAGATGCAACTTCTCTCGTTTCCATAAAGGATATGTACTCGTATGTTTTAACTTTCTTCCACGCATTAGCAATTTTAATTATTCTATAGGAACTTATTTTTTTCTCATCTTTCTGCTGCCACCGATAAAGTGGATACGGTGTTGCACACTCTTGTAACCAACCCTAAACCCTTGGTTGCTACCTGAAGATTTGCGTATTAACGTTGAGGGAAAAAATAGTTTCAACAATGGTGTACCATTCGAAATGTCAAAATCTGCTTATTTCTTTAAGGGATAGTATATTACCACGGTTCAAAACATGCATGATAGGGCCTATAGACCTATTAAAGTAACTGTTTGGTTTTAATAATAATTATCTGCAAAAACATCACATGTTTTAATTTTATCGACTATTTAACTCATGCCACAAATGTTAGTCAATGACCAATCACGTTTCAATTAATGTTGTTTTACAACCAATGACAGCCGTGTTTCACCTCGCCCTTTATCGATTTCTCTTTATCAGCTCCTGCTTTTGTGATAAAGAAAGCTCCTCCTTTTTAATGTTCTGAACAGGTCAAAGCATTATTTTTCTCCAACAAATACATTGAATATAGCAAATAATAAAAAGATTCCTTGATTTTACTGAGTTGTTTACTAAAAAAAATAAATGAATAACCCGTAATGTTGATGTGTTTCATTATTTCTCCACTTGGGTGCACTCTTACAATATTGCGATCTTATTTGGCAATAAATAATATGATCAAGCAGCAGTGAATGAACATAACCTCACATTTCTGATTTGTTTTCAAACATCGCCGTTTACATTAAATATATAAATATTTTAAAATAACTATAGTTAAACAATGATTTGTGAGTAAACAGCTTAAATTTATTCGTTAAATAATCCTATCAAATGCCACTCTTGATTTCCAAATTCTCTAGATAAATTGGAAATCGCTCGTGGCATTACTTATGAGAAATGTTTGTACAGAAAATCAGAATTCAAGTGGGATTTGATTAGAGTATTTCACGATAAAAATATTATTTAAGAAATAATATTACTAAACGTGGGGGCACGCCGTAGCGTAGTGGTTAAGGTACTGCACTACAAGTCGGAAGGTCGAGGGTTCAAGTCCCGGTGGGGTCAGGATTTTTAAATTGACCAAAACCTTCTGGCGGCACTATGGCCCTGGGGTCGACTCAGCCTCTAACGGAAATGAGTACCAGACGCTTGTTCTGGGGTAAAGGCGGCCGTCACGCAGGGCTGACAACCCGGCTGACATCAAGTGCCGATTGTCTAGAAAAAGTGGGAGCCTCAACCTCCTACTACCCCAAGGGCCTCCCGAGGCCTGTTATGGGATCACTTTACTTTACTATTACTAAACGTTATTGAATATTAATTGTAGGCCTATGTATAAAATTTAGGGAGAGAAATGCCAGAATTTGGAATATGCTTCCACTCAATTTGACTTTCGGAAATACAGGTACTTTCTCATAAATTATGTACCTTTTAACAATTTTATTTGGATTTTTTTTCAGACAAGTAAATAAAGTACTCTTCATCAAATTCTATAGCATTGAGTCATCTTTCAATGACAATATGTCGCCTTAATATTAGCTGGATTACCGTCCACCAAATAATGCGGATGTGAAACCAACAGTTGCTGGCAAACCAAGAATTTTATAATTCTGTCGGGTCATGAAGCCAACCTTAGAAGTGGGTTACAATTACGCAAATGCCAGTCGAGAACACCAGAAATGCCCAAAATTACAACCCGAGGCATTAAAAAAATATTACACAATTCATTTAACCAACAGTTTTATTAATTATTGTGCCACGGTGACTAGTATTCATGTTCCTTGTCTCTATTTCCAAGGGATTCGGGCTCAAACGCGCCGGGGACGATGGTTATTAGGATGGAAAAAATACAAGAGGCAAGTCCTCCGGGAGGGACTTTAAGCTGTGGGTCCCGAATCTGAAGATTTTTCAGGCTCATAAAAGAACCACAAAACCTGAATAATGAGACTTCTGTGTAAAATTTACCGACCATTGCCCATCTAAATAATATCACAGTTGCCCGCTGGATGTTTCGCTGAGGCGGTATGACAACCTCATATCACTCGTAGACATCTATGGGTAAATAAGCGTAGCTAAATTAGCTTGGTTGAAACACTCCCACTAGGAAGTGCCCTAATTCCCCACAGGGAAGAATGGGGTAGAGATATATAATTATCGTGGTACATATTGTGGTACCTGGAAGTCTAACATTCAAAATTCAATGAAGGAAATTGGTGTAACAGACGAAGACATGGAGGACAGAGAACGATGGAGAACTTTAATGAAGGGAAATTTGTGAATGTTTGTTGGAAACTGATGGTCTATAAATCCATAGTCATTTGTGTATTTTTTTTAAATTCATGTTACTTACCAAGATTGGTTGGAGAAAACCCTCGATGATGAAAAAAATTCTCAAAAAATGAAAATTAACATAGGATCGATTATATCTAAATAATGAAAATTATAACATTCTATCTCAAGCCTACGGAAAATAAAGAGTTTTACAGATAAAAGCAAAAACATTAAGAGTACAGTAAGAAAATGATTGTTGAATGTTACGAGTATTTGGCAGTGATCAAAAGTGTATAGTGTGATTGACAGGTCTGACAATAACTACGCTAACTAACTAACTAGCTCACTCACTTACTCACTGACACTATCAAAACCGTAGGTTCATGGCCGCGCGGACATAAGCTCTCCATACATCCCTATCCAATGTTTTCCAATCCCCTGTATAATCTACTTCCCTCAAATCATAGTTAATGTTATTCTCACACCTTATTCTTGGTCTACCAACTGGACGTTTTCCTTCTCTTTTTTCTATAATAAGCTTCCATGCACGTCTTTCATTCCCCATTCGTGCCACATGTCCTGTCCATCGCAGTCTACGAGACTTAACTGTTCTCATTATATCTGGCTTCCTATAAATACCATGTAATTCACTATTATGCAGTCTTCTCCATTCACCTGTCTGTTCATCTAACTTTGGTCCAAAAAATTTCCTAAGAACTTTATTCTCAAAAACTCGTAATCTCCTTTCCTCCCTTAAAGTAAGAGTTCAAGGCTATTTTACAAATTTTCGAACTTTTCGCCATGTTGACAGTACTATATTTCATTAAAATTCAGGAAAGTTTCAACTTCACACGCACTGCTACGCTGTATACATGTTGAATTTACCGAAAAAAGTAATTAAACACTTTTGATTAAATAAGCTCTTCATTAACAATGGTATGGGCATTCTGAATTTCCTACAACATATGGTAAGAACAGTTTGAATAGCTTTCTGCAATATAGGCAACAATACTTTTCTGTTCCGCAATAGGTGGTCTCTAGAGTCAATTGTCCACATCTCAACGTCCTCGCCACCTGCCGTGCGCCATCCAGCTATTCATCTGCATAATGTTTGTCATTTACACGAACATGCTGAAAGAATGGAGCTATAAACAATGTGAGCTGTTCCTTGTCTCTTCGTCATGAAAAAGGCAATATACATAAGTAGATTTTTCTATACACCTGCAGTCTAATAGATTTCAGATAATCGAATAATAAAAATTGCATTTTCAACATTGTTTAATTAAATACTGTTTACCATTAATGACTGAATTAAGAAGAAGCAACAAAGGAATATCAAATGGTGGAAAAGGAGTATTGACTGAAAACACACTTTTTATCTAATATTTTCCCCACATACAGAAATATATCCAGGAATTTTATACCAAGTAAATTTACTTTATAAATAATTAGGTAAGGTTTTATTCAATATGGAAGAATAAACATCTCTCATGTGCAATGATTGTATGCGAAATGATTAGGCACATCTTCGAATTTCATTAGCGCTAATTTTATGGTATGTTATTATTATAGATTATTATTATTTATTATAGAAATAATCGGCCGCGGTGGACTAGTGGTTATGCTCCTTGCCTCTGGTCCCGAGGATCGCGGGTTCAAACCCGGCCAGGGTCGATGGATTTTTTTAGGATGGAAAAATCCAAGGAGCAAGTCCTCCGGGAGGGACTTTAAGCCGTGGGTCCCGAGTTTGAAGATTTTCAGGCTCGTAAAAGATCCTTAAGCCTGAATGAAAGGCCTCTAAGCAAAATTTACCGACTTTTCCCGTCCTAGTACTACCTTGGTTTACTAGATGTCAGTATGAGGCGAAACGCTGACCACGGACCACTCAAATGACATCTGTACGAAAACAAGTGTAACTAAATTAGTAGGGTTACATTCTTCACTGTAGGGGGAGAGCGCCTAAATCTCTGTTAAGGGAAACATGGGCTTACAAGATATAAGAAGATTATAGGAATAGCCTCCGTATAATATGCAGAACGAAGAAAACAATATTTCAAGTTGTGTTACAAATCATTTTATTATATGGGTCCGAAACATAGTAAGTAGAAAACAACCCAACAAGCTGTTAGCAGTAGAAATGGATTTTTGGAGGCGATCGACAAGAATTCCAAGAAGACATGAAGTCAGGAACAGCACAATAAGGGAAATTATGCAAGATGAACAGAAAAACATATTAGAAAAAGTAAAAGAAAAAATGTGTGACATGGTATGGACACTTAATATGAATTGAAGAAGAAAGAATACCAAAGAAGATCCTTGATCGGAAAGCTAATGGAAGAAGTGGAAGAGAGAAAGTTGGATAGATGGAGTGAGGAGAAGTATGGAAGCTAGAGATTTGAAGAAAGAAGATGCTTTAGACAGGAACCTTTGGCGACAAATCACTTTGGGTTGAAGAAAAAACAATGTATTGTGAGATATTCCTAATAAAACCATTTTATTTGTTTTATGTTATTATTGTATGGTGCGGAGACTTGGACATTACGACGGAATGAGGAAAAAGCGACTGGAAGCTTTTGAGATGTGGCTATCGAGAAGGATGGAACGTATAAAATGGACAAATAAAATTAAAAGTAAAGATTTGCTAGACAGAGTGGGTGAAGGAAGAACAATGCTGGAACTCATAAAGAAGAGGAAATTGCCTGCTGACAGATGTCCTAGAAGGAATGGTCAATGGGAAGAAAGTTAGAGGCAGAAAAATACATCACGATGATAGATAATATTAAAATAAATGGTTTGTACGCAGACACAAAAAGTAAGGCTGAGTTAAGGAAAGAATGGAGAATGTTGAGTTTGCAGAGAAAGACCTGCTCTTGGGCAGAACAATTTGAATTGAATCAAAATTTAATTTCTTTTTTCTGCTTAAAGTCTCGTGCTGTAGCCGAGCAGTTTAATCTCCATCATGCCTTGTTGCAACCTACGGAACTTGTGCTGGTTCGAGTTCCCATGAGAGAACAAATTTTCTCATGGGATTTCAGCCAGTAAGGGACCAGTTCCCACCCAGTATCATGAGAATTTTGGTAGCTTAGTAAGTAGCGACTCAAGGTTGAGAACACCAACTATAACAGAGCACCTGATACGAATTAAATAGTTAGTCTAATGTAGCCCTAATATAATTTAACTAAAAAAAACTATTTTGTTTAATAATAAATACTACATAAACATTATTTTAAACGATGGAAATCCCAGCTTATCAAGCTAAACTATACTTAATCTCAGGTTTTGCAGTCCTTCCTCGACACATAACACTGGTGAACATGATTTTTGTCTCATGAGTACCAATAGTTGTACTTAATGCAGTTTTTTTATCGTGTTTTCAAATATGTATTCGGAATTTCTCCATCACCCACAATATTCTATTTCAATTTCAATTAATGGATTTAAATAATTTTTTTTAATAAACGTTTTTTCGTCCATTTGTCCATTGTAAAATAAAACCAAATGAGCTAACTCAAACGGTATGGAAAAGAGATATAAAGGCAAATGGAATCCTAATATGCTGGCCGATTATTGTTGGACCATCAAGAGGGATGCTCTACAGGCGAAATACAGCAGAAAATCGTCATTTATTACTTTCTAGACGAGTCCGAATATTCGAATATTGTGTTGTTACGAATGTAGACAATATTGAAGTGTTTGAAATTATAAATTCCTGTCTCTAGGAAACATTGCGTGATGGAGAAAAACTGATATCATATTTGATTTGAGGAGAAAAATACTATCAGAATCACATATTTTTCTTTCTGAGACAAAAAAAAAAGTTTCTTTTTTGTTGTTCAGTGTAATAAGCATACACATCAATCATCCATTCTCTTCTACTTTACCATTACACATCTTCAATCCCCTTTTTTTGCATTTTTATGTAATAATTCTTGCACCTCTTTTCTTTTTTTCTTTTTTTCTGTCAGATTTCATTGGTACATCGTCTTTAATTTTTTGCCTTTCTTTTGGTATAATCAAACAATATTAATTTCTAAGCCCTAATGTAATCTACAATGGCGTAACATCCCATTGTTGGGCCTTGGACTAGCATTTGTTACGAGTTCCTATACCAAGTTAATTTGGTAACACTTATTTCCCTAAAGATGTCATGAATGGTAAGCTGTCAACATACCGACCTAATGAGACTTCTTGCAGCAATTAAGGTAATATAAGGTGATGAAGATCGATAAATTTTGCTTAGAGACTTTTTATTCAGGCTTAAGGATCTTTTACTAACCTGAACATTTTCAGACTCTGGACCCACGGCGTTAAAGTCCCTCTTGGAGGACTTGCTCCTTGGACTTTTCCATCTTAAATAAGTCCATCGACCTCGGCCGGGTGTGAACCCGGGATCAGAGGTAAGTTACATAACCACTAGTCCACCGCGGCCCTAAAACGCCCTATAAACTATTATTTTATCTCAGCTGGTCTTAGATAATCAGCTTATCCTACTAACTCACTAGTATTATCAAATCTGGCAACACGGACACAAACATTCTACACATCCCTATCCTGAACTAACTCCAACTAATTCAATGGCACTATCGAACCCATAGATTCAAGGCAGCGCACACATAAGCTCTCTATACATCCCTATCCTGAGTTAATGTTTTCCAATCATTCCCTGTATAATCTACTTCCCTCAAATCATAGTTAAAGTTATTTTCCCACCTCATTCTTGGTCTACCAACTGGGGGTTTTCCCTCTGGTTTTCCTACAAAATGCTTCCATGCACGTCTTTCATTCCCCATTCGTTCTACATGTCCTGCCCATCGCCGTCTACGAGACTTAACTGTTAATATATCTGGCTTCCTGTAAAGACCATGTAGTTCACTGTTATGTAGTCTTCTTCATTCACCTGTCTGTTCATCTCTCTTTGGTTCAAACATTTTCCTAGGAACTTAATTCTAAAATACTCGTAATCTCCTTCCCTCCCTTAAAGTAAGAATCCATGTTTCGCATCCATATTACATAACTGGTAGAATAATAGTTTTATATATTTTCAGTTTAACGTTTTTTTGAAGGAGTTTCATTTTCAATAATGCTCTGTAAAATTCTACACTCCTGAAAAATCGTATTCCTGCTCTACTTAAATAAACGTGGCATAATCTACCGGTACCTATTCTAAATTTTCTGACCCAACAACATAATTTTGCAATTGGTAATTAAGTTTATTAAGGTTTATCACATTGAGAAAGAAGAATAACTTACGAGATTCAATATAATCTCACTTTATTAAATATATGGAACATATTAAGTGAGAAAGGAATTCCACTACACTTGATAGCAGTAATTAAGAAAATGTATGAGAAAACAAAAATAAAAATAAACCAAAGGGAACCAATACATATAACTGGAGGAGTTAGACAAGGTTATCCACTATACCACTCTTTTTAACATTTATTTCGACGACATGATAAGATCATGGATGCAAATGACGACTGTGGGAATTACCTTAGGAAATATAGTAATAAAAACAGTAACCTTTGCAGATGACCAGATTTTAATAGCAAAAACAGAGGACGAACTACAAAGAATGCTATATAAACTAAATGAAATACCAAAAAAATACAACATGGAAATATCCTCACAAAAATAAAAAAACAATGGCCTTCAAGGGCGCTCATCCAGTTGGGACAAAGATAATATTAGAAAATAAACCAATAGAACAAGTGGTAAGATATAACTTCCTAGGTTGCGAAATATCATACACAGCGGAAACAGATATAAATAACAAACTAAATAAGTTTAATTATATAACAGGAACACTAAAAAGAGCTTTGAAAAATAAAGCCAGGAAAGACTCTATATTGAAATTATACAAGGCAATGGCAGTGCCTATTATTACTTATGGATCCGAAACATGGACAATGACAACACAACAATCTGCCAGAATACAAGCTGCTGAAATGAGATTCCTCAGACCAATAGCAGGATATCAAAGAACAGACAAAAAACATAACACAGAAATAAGACAACTAAAAGTAGAGGAATTAAACACAACAGTAGAAAAATACAGAACAAACAGGAAAGAACACTAGGTAAGGATGACTGAGAACAGAATACCAAAAGCAGCATTCAGCTATTCACCACGAGGAAGAAGAAGTTTGGGAAGACCAAAGAAAAGATGGAAAGATCAGCAATTTGGAGCCGGAACAGGCTAGTAAATAAGCCTAAACCGTGAAGAAGAAGAAGAAGAAGAAGAAGAAGAATGAAATATAACATTAATTAAAACGGGAAACTTATGTAACAGACGTTAGTAAGCAATAATAAACTTACAGATAGCTTGTAGAAACATGATTTGAATTATTGTATGAAGTTTTGTTAATCTGACGTGTAAATTGACATGCGGGAGAACTATAGAGAATCAGTGCATAAACATATGGCACGAAATCCCATGTCAGTATCACTGCAACACAATAGTAATGGATTCTGTCACGTTCAGGAACATCTCTTCACACTTGAATTGGAATATATTCCATTTATAGGCACATGTTCAATTTCCTTCAGCCAACACAATGTGCGACCGATATGCCAAGAAAAAATGTTTATACTCCTCCTCCCCAACAATATTTGTATTTTCTGTAGAACTGAAATCCTATTTCGTTTGCAACCGTTCTCTCGCACCAACAGTTATATTCAATATCCAGAACTACGCCCCTCTCCCGACCACGTGGAAACGCGTGATAAATATTCAACGCCCCAAAAATTTCATATTGCACGCCTGGTTTACAATTCGATACGAGTTGTTGTATTCTTTCTCTTATAAATAGAATCACAGACCATGGAAAGTAAAATATATGACATACCCAACACAAAGACTTAACCACCGGTATTTGAGGCACGACGTATGAATACGAATGATGCCACAGTATTGAGTAAAACAGACAAGTGGCTTATGTCAAATTAAATGATAGGTTATACTTTATTTTATTACGAACAACAAACACATTTTCTTCAAAAAATCTACTATTACATCAACAGTGGATTGGCCGAAATGAACTAGTGGTTATGCTCCTTGCCTCTGGTCCGGAGGGTCGCGGGTGCAAACCCGGCCGGGATTGATGGATTTTTAAGATATAAAAATCCAAGACATGTACAGACTAAAATTGCAATGGCAAATAATGCAACTAAGACATTACATGGAATAATTTGGAACAAAAATATTACAAAGGAAACTAAAATGAAATTTTATAAGAGCATAATACAGAATATTTTGTCATATGGAAGTGAAACTTGGTCTTTGACGGAATTACAAAAGAATACAATTAGAACAGTTGAATTTGATTATTTTAGAAGAAGCCTCCAAAAAACAAGACAGGATAAAATAAGAAATTAATTCGTTTGGAGAGAAATGAATGTCACCACATCTGTTGTTAAGAGGATTGAAAATCAAACGCTTAAATGGTATGGCCATGTACAAAGAATGGAAAATGAAAGATGGCCAAAAAATATATACCAATGATCACCCTTGGAAGAAATAAACGTGGCAGACCAAGATGGAAATTGAAAACCTACGTCAGAACTATAATGGATGATAGGAATTTGGAAGAGGGAGATTGGAATGATAAAGATAAATGGAAACTGAAGACGGCAAACCTATAAGTGGTGAAAAACCGAAGAAGAAGAAGAAGAAGAAGAAGAAGAAGAAGAAGAAGAAAATCCAAGTTCCGCGCCGTAGCCAAGTGGTTATGGCAAGGTACCTTGGCGTAAAGCTGTGGGACTTGCGCTGGTTCGAGTCATTATGGGAGAAGAAATTTTCTCATGAAATATCGACCAGCGTCGTAAGGAATTTTGGTAGTTACAATAAATAGCGGCTCCACGTTGGAAAAAAAAGCTATAACGGCTGGGGGACCCGACAGGCTGACTACATATCACCCCTACACTGACTAGATGATCGTCTACTTCTGTGATTATCACATGTGGATGTGAGACAACAGCCGGCTGGTAGGCCAAGAGCCTTTTAGGCCTGTCGCGCCATGGAATATAGTTTAGTTTTTTTTCTTTTTAGGCAAAATCGAAGGAGCAAGTTCTCCGGGAAAGACTTTAAGCCGTGGATACGAGTCTGAAGATTTTCAAGCTCGTAAAAATCCTTAAACCTGAATAAAAAGGCCTCTAAAGAAAATTTACCGATCTCATCATCCTAGTAATACCATAATTACCTGCTAGATGTCTCCTTGGGTCGGTATGTAGACCGCATACCATTCATGACAACAGTGGTCAAATATCCGATCCGATTGAGTGTCTTTCCACTTTTCAGCGGTTACCCTTTTACCAGCCGGCTGCTGGCCCTTCACATCCACATGTGTCAATCACAGAGGTAGATGATTAACAGCCAGTGTAGGGGTGAAATGTGGTTAGCATGTCGAGTCCCCAGCCGTTATAGCTGGTTCCTCAACCTGGAGCCGCTACTTATTGTAGCTACCCAATTGCCTCACGATGCTGGGTGGGCACCGGTCCCATACTGGCCGAAATACCATGAAAGAATTTCTCCCCCCATGGAGACTCGAACCAGCACAAGTCCCGTAGCTCTGCGTCAAGGCTTCCTACCTTAACCGCTCGGCTACGGCGCGTGACAGTGGTCAAATATGCGTATTTAAATTTACTTGGTCTAGTAACTCCTAACAAAGGAGAAGGTAAGAATAACCAGAACCCATCAAGGCATAGCAATATTATATCCGTTTTTCAAGTCGCCGTCACTGTCCCGTAGGATCAAGCTCACATTATATGTGGCTGTGATCCGTAGTATGCTATTGTACGGCTGCGAATCTCTGAGTGTCCTTGCGAAAATGCCACAAAAAGAAACTGCAGATACTGTAAAACAAGTGTCTAAAAATCATACTTTCGGCCCCGCGTTACACAAGGATAAGAGATGCATGAGGCCAGGAAGGTGCCATATATTGATACTATCATAGCAGAAAGGGGCACCACCATGTTCCAAAACATAAATGATCATGGAAACCCAATAGTACGCAATATAGGTCACCTTCCACAATGGCGTACTACACATAGAAACATATTCGACCAAATAAATAATCCATAGTACTTAGCATGTAGTAACCAAGGTTAGAATGATCAGCGTGGAGTGGCGTGGCTCATTCCGGTCCTGAATCGAGCCAAGCTCTTCAGCGACACGGTTTCCGATGCCCCAAACAAGCGAGACTTATTCACCTTGGCAACAATATCCATATAAATCCCACATTACTCCAGACAATAAAATAAATCCCCATAAAATCGCCGTGTAGGCTAGGGTATACCAGCTGAACCCAAAACCGAATACACACGCGAATTCGCCGACAAGGGACAAACACAAGTCCCAGGAAAAGGCACACTGGACAACACCAATAGCTGTCACCAAGTGATGATGATGGTGATGATGAGAAGGTAAGGCTCAACACAGGGCTATGCCATTGTAGACACCAACAGTGGAGATACGACCAAATATTTCCATGAAGAGGATTATCCAAATTTCATTGTTGTTATCATTATCTGAGAAGTAATCCAGGTGATTACTGAAATATATCTAGTTTGATCAAATCACGTTAACCACTGAAACAATTTTAATTAACACATTGGAGTAGCATGTTTAGAAGGCCACTGGCGTTCTTCACATCCAAATGTGTCATTTGCAGAGGTGAACTATCATCGAGGCAGTATAGGGGTGACATACGGTCAGCATTTCGAACTCCTTAGTAATTAATGTCGTTTTTCTTAATCTGGAACCGCTGCTTAATGTAGCTACCCAAATTCTTCAAGATGCTGTGTAGACATCGTTTCAATAATGACCGAAATTCTATGAAAAAAAATCCTTACAGGGACACTAAACAACCTATATCCAGTAGCTATTCGCCAAGGCATGATGCTTCTTCTTCTTCTTCTTCTTCCTTTCATATGATAGACCTAGTGGTCTGTTACGGTCTCAATCCAACGTTTGAAGGGTCTGCCCAAAGATCTCTTGCCCTGGTGGCTGGTAATTTAGATGCTTTAAACCATTAAAATAAGGGGAGGTGCTATTTAATAATAATAATAATAATAATAATAATAATAATAATAATAATAATAATAATAATAATAATAATAATAATAATAATAATAATATTAATCATCATCATCATTTAATAATAATTATCATTATACTATTATTATTATTAATATTATCATTATCATTATTATTATCATTATTATTAGTCCTCGAAACTCGAGGAAGCAAGAAATAAGAACTGGAATGAGAACAAGAACACTGGAGGACATGGAGTAGATGAATAGGGACGAGTGGAGAAGGAAAATAAAACTTTAGGCACAGAAAGATGTTTAAACATTGAAAATCTGTATAAAAATAAACAAATAAAAAATAATAATAATAATGAGTATTAGTATTGACACTCCATGTCACTATAACACTGTAATTAAACCAGAATGCCTCTATGGAGCAGAAACATCAATTTTGAACAGAAAAAAAGATATCGAAAATATAGTGAAAAAAGAATGCACAATTATAAGAAAGGTTTTAGGTCCACAAGTCATAGGTGAAGCATTTAGACTCAGAAGTAAAACGGAAATAAAAATATATACGGACATTCATAGTGATATTAGAAAACGAAGGTTAAAATTGTATGGCCATATTAAATGAATGAACTCAAATAGGCTTACAAAACAGATAATGGAATTCTACGAAAACAGAAGTAAAGCTCCAGTGGATGCTATGAAGTGGATGATGAAGTCAAAAAGGACTTAAAATTGGCAGGAATTACTAAAGAAGATATCCCAAACAGAGATATATTTAGAATTAAGGTGAATAAGTGGCAAGTAGACCAAGAGGACAAACAGAAGAAAAAAACTGGAACAACTTGGACAGATGATAGAAAACAAGCTCATAGCAAAAGAATGAAATAAATTTGGGCTCAAAGAAACGTCTCTAAGTACTTTGCGCAGTCCTACATGGGCTCATCCGCAATAAAAAATTATTATTATTATTATTATTATTATTATTATTATTATCTAACAAATAAACATTATTTTATGCGCTGCCATACCGTTCATCCGATTGTGATGGGGCTTTTTGCAAAATGTTCTGGAGATTCCCGGGATGAACATAGGCTATAAGGGAGTTGTAATACTCAACCCCTTTACCCCTAAAAATCACCCGTTGGTAGTTACACTACGTGAAAAAATCCTTTTTTTTTACGTTTAATTTGTTTATACTGCCTAAACCATAACAAATGCACAAAGTATCCAGAATTGATCTAAAAAAAACTCTAAAAAAAGTCGTATGTTTATCATTTACGGATAACTCACAATAACCATTTTTGTCTTTGCCAAGAAGATCGGAATATGTAGATTCCCGGGCAAGCGTAGCAGCGCACGGCGGGTAATTATTTTATGCATAATTCACAATAACGAATTTTGTCTTTCAGCTCATTTATGCCGAGGAGATCGGGATAAGTAGATTACTGGGCAATGCCGGGTAATCAGCACTCAGTATATAAAAATAGTTACGATATAAAGTTTTCCTTTTACTTATTCAATTAGGTCTATACATAAAAACACATTCATTTTCGTCTTTCAGCTCATTTATGCCAAGAAAATCAGGATAAGTAGATTCCGGGTAACGCCGGGTAATCAGCACGGGGCATTTTAAAACAATTAAGATACAAATTTAAAATCATTTTTCCTTTTACTTATTCAACTTAACATAAAAGCACATTATTTTTCGTCTTTCAGCTCATTTATGCCAGGAAGATTGGAATAAGTAGATTACTGGGCAACGCACTGTAATCAGCATGAGGTATCTTAAAATAATTATGATATAAATTTTACTGTTCACTCATTCAACTAAACATAGGCCTAACACTTTAATGTTGTCTTTCAGCTCATTTATGCCAAGATGATCGGGATAAGTAGATTCCCGGGCAACGCATGGTAAATAGCACGGGTATCTAAAAAATTACGATATACATTTTTGCCTCTACTTATTCAACTATACAAAAAACACACAATTTTCGTCTTTCAGCTCATTTATGCCAAGAAGATCGGGATAAGTAGATTCCCGGGCAACGCCGGGTAATCAGCTCGGGGTAGGCTATCTAAAAATAATTATGACATACATTTTTCCTTTCACTTGTTAAACAAAACACAAAAACACATTAATTTTCGTTTTTCAGCTCATTTATGGCAATGAGATCGGGATAAGTAGATTCTCGGACATCACCGGTTAATCACCACGGGTAGCTAAAAATAATTACGATATAAATGTGTAATTACTTTTCCATCCACTTATTCAATTAAACATTAGAACACTTTAATTTTCATTTTTTTCGGCGCAGCAGTGCATGCCGGGCGTTAGCTAGAGTTTTATACAGTCTGGTTTTTGTTTCACGTGTCGGATATTTTGAATTTAAATATTTTATTTATTGAAAAGTAACATTTATTAGCATTTAGTATTTTCTTATATACCTCTTCCTGGATATTATTATGTTTATATAGTTCCTTTAAACAGGAATCTATAATTTTTTCAGTTATTGAAATAATGCCAATTTTACTGTTTGGGACTTGCTGATAATAAGTGCTAATTCTAACAACACTATCACAATCTTAAGGAGACTCCCTTCTTGTTTTTTTTTTTAATATTCTACCCCTAAATTGGCGAAACAATAATTTATCTTGCCAGTTATTTAAATGTTCCGGACCGCAAAGAAAACAAAATCAAATAAAACTGTAGGCCTAAGTTATTATTGTACATTATTATGTAATTTGATGCAAATTTAAGTAATTTAAACTCATTTGTTTTTGTATTGTTATATATATATACACGACTATGTGTATATTTGTCTTTCATAGACTTCTAAACCGTTAAATCGATCTTCGTGAAAATCTGTATATACAGGATTTCAGAAGCGGGTGTTTAGCCGTTATCTATTATGTTCTAAAATCATTAGGTGTGGGAGTTCACCTGAAACGAAAATTTAAAAATCGCTCTAGGAATCGCTATTTTCACAACAAAACTTGGAATATCGTATTAAAGTAAGCGGAGGTATGTATTATCCAAAAATCAGCGAAATTCGACAGTTAGAAGTGGGACTTTACCTGAGATTTGAAACTAAAAATTTACTCTAGCAACCGCCATGTTTAGTTTGTCGCAGTGTATACCATATTATTAATTAATCCCCAATATTTAATTTATTTAGGCGTAGCAGCGCAGCCGGATATTAGCTAGTTCATATATAACTTTAACCGAACTCTCCGAAAATAAGACATGAATATTATAGATGTGTCCACCGCTGTGGTCTCGGGGTAGCGTGCTGCCTTGTCACGCAGCGGGCCCGGGTTCGATCCCGGTCGGGACAGTTTTTCTGGGTGAGGTTTTTATCGGGGCTTTTCCTCACCTGTAAGACAAAAGTCAGGAAAACTTTAAGGCCCAAACGGTCCCCGAAATCATATGGCCATCGCAATCATCATCATTCATATTCATCTTAGGTTAAGCTTATGCTTAGGGACTCTCCTGGCGCACCATTATCACCACCACCACACATCATATCGGGGCAACGTAACCCCGCCTTCCAGGCGCCCCAACCTCAGAAGTGGGTTACACAAGTACGCCATGCCAGGAGAGAAACCAGGAATGTCGAAAGACAAACCTGGGGCATTAGAAAAAAAAATAAATTATAGATGTTAGCAATCACTGTAATTATTATATAAGCCTATGGATCTTCAAAAAGTAAATAACAGGATAAGTGTCACTTTATGTATTATAAGCCTATAGGCAGGCTATAAGAATGATATTAAAAATAAATTAACTTACAAACGTTAATTACGCTTTGAAAAACCACTAGGAAATAATAATTATCGTACATTTAATTCTTATTTATAGGTGCTTTAATATTCAGGGTCTTATAGCGTCTATTTTGTATACATAATTTATATTGAGTTTTCCGTGTGTTATCCACCGCTGTGGTCTCGAGGTAGCGTGCTGCCTTGTCACGCAGCGGGCCCGGGTTCGATCCCCGGTCGGGGCAGTTTTTCTGGGTGAGGTTTTTATCGGGGTTTTTCCTCACCTGTAAGACAAATGTCAGGAAAACTTTAAAGCCCAAACGGTCCCCGAAATCATATGGCCCTCATCATCATCCTCATCCTTATTATCATCATCCTTCACCGGGGTGGAAAGCAACGGGAAGCTACCACACCTACAATTCCCTAGTAAAGCTGCAAGCATAGCATGAAAATGCTATGATTGCAGTGAAGGACCTGCCTTCGGGCAGAATTACTATGGATGTATGGATGCAGGAGTTAATCAATTAATTATATGAAATTATTATTAAATAGGATATGGTGATTAAATTGCTACATGCAATTTGCCTCGACGACTGAGGAAAACCAATAAAATAACCTCTGTCAGGATCGCCAACATTCGGGATATCCCGAATACGGTGAGCAAATCGTTGATAACATTAAATTTAAATCAGAATGTAAACGAAATATTAGTAGACAC
Source organism: Diploptera punctata (assembly GCA_030220185.1). Classification (NCBI taxonomy): domain Eukaryota; kingdom Metazoa; phylum Arthropoda; class Insecta; order Blattodea; family Blaberidae; genus Diploptera; species Diploptera punctata. Next base: position 283,542 of record JASPKZ010008096.1, on the reverse strand, counting down.
ATATTAAAGGCAAAAATCAAAATTGAAAAGGAATAGAACGTTGTTACAAGATAAAATAATTGTCAATTATATAGACATGTATTTGGAAGGATCCGAGCTGAAATCTAGATGCTAATCAATTTGAGTAGATTTTTCATAGTCTTCCTCAGTCAATGCGAGTTGGAATTTCGTTATCACGACTCATTATCAATTAATAATTCCTTCGTATTTCAGTAAATCTAATATCAGTTAATTTGCACAATCCATGTGGATTTTGGACAAGATAAACGAACATAGCCTTTTGGTATACACACGATAACTGATGAAATAACCAAATATTTAGAATGACTAAAAATACATTAAATTAAAATAAAAAACTAAACAAATGGATTACAAATGCAATATCTATCCTACTTCAAATTTTGATGACGTGATTTTTTAAAGTTAGAATAGGCTTTGATTTCTCCTAGGCTAAGAATTTCTTAAAATCTATCTTCTCATATATTCTCTGGCTACGTCATTTTTTAAAAGAACCAGAGTTAAATATTTACTCCGAAAAGTGTGCAATTAAGAGTTTCTTATCGTGGGAGATTTTGCAGAACACCACGAAATTCATATACTGGTACGCGATTTTCTTTACTAACAAATGCTAAAATAATGCCCTTTTCAATCGACAAATATTATTATTCATTATAGATTATAAATTTTACATATTAATAATCCGTATAATAATATGTATATTCCCTAAATTAATAGTTTGGCCAAATATTTCGCTACAAGATTTATAGTCATTATAGGCAATTTGAATATATAGATACAGGGTGTGCAAAAAAACACCGACAACGGAGGTGAGGCAGTGTATTGAGATATGTTGATCGTTTTTAATACACTACCAATGTCCGGAAATGATGCGTTTTCATACTATGAGTAGCAAACTTCTCCAGAGTTCCGTTAGTTGGATTCCAAGACTCAATACTTAACAATACTGTCACAGTCACATCAAGTTTTCAAAATATCCACCTCCCATCTAATTGCAGAGCGTACATCGGCAGTGTAGTGATTGGTACACATGTTCAAATACGCCTGGCCTCGTTTGAATTGTTTCTGAAGCAGCGTGGATTTGGGCTATAAGATCCATACGTGACTCTACTGGAGTCTAGTAAACAGACTGTTTCATGTCGCCCCACAAAACGTAATCGAGAAAGTAAAGGTCAGGTAACCTCGGAGTCCATGGGACTTGTCCCCCCCTTCCAATCCATCGACCAGGATACGTGGTATCCAAATGCCTCCTCACATTGGCATCGAAGTGAGCTGGAGCTCCGTCGTGTTGCAGCCACATTCCGTTGCAAAGCCACGTATCACAGGTTCCGTACCCGTGAGATAATGAGTCTTCAAATCCTTCGAACTAACCCTGATCTTGAGGCACAATTAAATAGTCATAGCGTGAAAACGCATCATTTTCGGGCATTGGTACCTTATTAAAAATGATCAATATATCTCAATATTCTATCTCACCTCCATTGTCGGTTTTTTTTACAACACTCTGTATATACAATGAAAATATAGTCGACATACTAAATTCTAAATTTCTCAAGTTTAAAAGAGTCCAGCTGATTAAGAAATGTATACAATGATGATCTTGCAGAAGATTTCCAGGCTGTTGGCCGTGGTCTTGAGGCTTGTAGTTCCCCAACGTTTCGCCAGAGACTGCGTCCGGCATCCTCAAGGGTTGTCTTGAGATTGGCAATTTTGTCGACTACCTGCTCTATTTAACACACTTATCCGCAACGTGTTCTCTGCGCGTTACGAAGTAGTCTCTGGTGAAACGTTGGGGAACTACAAGCCTCAAAACCACGGCCAACAGCCCGGAAATCTTCTGCAAGATCATCATAGTAACTCCGGCCGTGAAAGCCTAAGTCAATTTATACAATATTTCCACGTATAAGAAATAAGATACCACCCACGCAGTACAGAAAGAATATGCTACTTACGTTTAAAAAATATACCAGTAATACGGTGCAAATAAAAATGGAACAAACACTACACTCTGTTAACCGAGAAGAACCTCCTTCGAACTAAAAAAACCCGTTCCGAATTATAGTCTCGCTCTCATAGTATAATGTAAAGCTTCCTTATTCGTAACAACCTCTTTTTGGCCATCTAACTTCCTTAAAAACAATTATATCCAAGGGGGATGAGTCTAATTCCAGTGTTAATATTTCTAGTGCACCACTACTACGGTGTATAATTTCCTAACATTCCATGTTTACAGGATCATGTTCCTCTGCTAAAGTCTTTACCATGTATCCACTGAAGTAGTCCCCGCCCGGAGATACCAATGGTGGACTACTTTACCTCCGGTAAACCTAATCTCAGTGGAACCTATGTCCGCCTTCCTTGGCGGTTGTATTTTTATAATGAAATATCGTCACTCTTTCTAAGAAAGTGATCCTTTTGCAGCAATACTACCGCCGCGGCGGCATAGTTGTCGGGGTCATTTAAGCATGTAAACCACTCCACCACGATAAGGTAAAGGCACCACCGTACCGTAAGGAAAATATCCATCTCCATAGTAATTCTGCCCGAGGAAGGTCCTTCACTGCAATCATAGCATTTTCATGCTACGCTTGCAGCTTTACTAGGGAATTATAGGTGTGGTAGCTTCCCGTTGCTTTCCACACCGGTGAAGGATGATGATGGTGATGATGATAAGGAAGATGATGATGATAAGGATGATGGCCATATGATTTCGGGGACCGTTTGGGCCTTAAAGTTTTCCTGACATTTGTCTTACAGCTGAGGAAAAACCCCGATAAAAACCTCACCCAGGAAAACTGCCCCGACCGGGGATCGAACCCGGGCCTGCTGCGTGACAAGGCAGCACGCTACCTCGAGACCACAGCGGTGGACTCAAGGAGAATATACAGTGTATATATATATATATATATATATATATATATATATATATTTTAAAGTTTAACATCTATCTGTGCCTAAAGTTTTATTTTCCTTCTCCACTCGTCTCTATCCAGCCAATCCATGTCCTCCAGTCCTCTTGTTCTCATTCCGGTTCTTATTTCTTGCATCCACGAGTTTCGAGATCTTCCTTTCCTTCTTCTTCCAGATGGACACCATTCCAATGTTTTTTCTGCGTAACCTTTCTTCTTGCATTCGTCGTACATGCCCATACCAATTTAATTGCTTGTATCTTATATAATCTACTATTGAATATCTAATATTCATTTTTTCTCGTATGACAGTATTTTTCTAACGAAAAAATAACGTACTGAAAAAATTAACTTTTAAACACTTAAAAGAGATGAAAATTATACTTCATCTTCATTTAGTAGAAAAGTCAATAGTAAAAGAAAATTAAAAAAACTCAACTTTAATTTAATTATGGAATAACTATAAAAACTCCTGACAACAATAAATTTTAATTTACATTACAATATATTTGCGAAGAACTCTTGCGACTAGAAAGAGGCGCCTTATATAATTTTATGTTCATTTTAATGGCCGAGTAGCTGCAGAGGATAAGAGTGAGACAGTGATTAATGTATGATGATAATGAAACGCGAATTAGAGAAATTGAAGTGGAAAGCAGAACGACCTAAATAACGCTCTACGCCGGAAGAAGCTGATATATTAACGATAATTCTTACAATTAGTGAAAGAGAATCAAACTAAACCAGAGCAGAATGTGTTCCACCTAAGTGGCAATATATCACCGATATTTAATTGGAAAGTCCTATGTTCACAAGTCAGGAAATTAAATTAAATGGTTTTTAATGGTGTAGCCATATTTTACATATTTGCATGACAGCAAACTTAATCCGATAAGTTAATGGAAAGCAACTCACAAAATGCCATAGTTCACCTCGTAAATTTTATTTTTATTTTCATGCACAGTGTGAATAATTCATATACTGTGATACATGTAATAATTTATAGTCATGTGATTTTAATAAAACTTCTAGGTATCATTATTTATGGGCACTTAAAAACAAACTTGTGTTCTCAAATATAAAATAATGTAAAAAGAATAGCTACAAAATACAGTAAAACATGCTCAAAGCGGAATCGCATGGGACCATTTTTATTCTACATTAGACAACATTCCGCATTATAAAACTAAACTTATTAATAATCTTAGATTATAGAGTACCGTGTATGTCTTTTTTACGGATCTTGGATTAATTGCCTTTGGAAAGAGAAGTACAGTAAAAGCTTCTTATTCGCGGGTTAAAAAATTGCGACACAGTTCCTGCATTCGCGGCTAAACATTTCTTTATTTGCAGATCCAGTCGGTATATTAGAAGGATTAGTGTCCTTTGTTAACCATCAAGTACTTTTTTATTTTTTAACTGCAGGCCAAGGCGGCTTTTACAAATAGTGATTTAAACCAAATGGACAAATTGGTTTAAAAACAAACCTTATTGACACTAACTCTAAAGTTCATTGTTAAAAGCTGTTGTAGGCCTATTTCCCGTGTCAATATGTACTTTGATAAATGCCTCCAATGCCACGACAGGTATATTATTGTTTCAACTTGTCATTGCAATAATTTTGATTGAATAACACGTGTCTCTTGTGCTTTGTTCCCAGTTTATAATGTCGAGCAAAAGGAAAGACAAATTAGTATCGAAGAGACAAAAATTAGTGTTGCCGCTTAAAGTAAAAATAGAAATGCTTGACCGTTTATACGCGTTGGCGAGTCGTTTGTGTCTATTTCACGCTGTTTCAATGTTAATGAATCAAGAAACCCGAAGACAAAATAAGGAATTCTATCGAGGATACACAGCTGAATATTAATCTTAATTGAAATAACTTTTAAAAGCGGCAAAACAGGAAAAAAATACAAAGTTCTTTAAGTCCTTGCCTAAACCTGACAGTAACAATTAATAGAAATTGTTCAATACTCTCATTAATTTATTTTATTTTGATAATTTTTATTTTATTCTGTTACCATGGAACGTATCCCCTATATACCCATACAAATTATTATTCCATATTCGCGGTTTCTGTATTCGCGGCATATTTGCGGAACATATCCCGCGCGAATAAAGAGCTTTCACTGTATAGTATGTATGAGCGACTTCGACGATAACGCGCGAAAAAAAAAACAGTCCCGTTTCGTCAGCGTTAAAATGTCTCTTAGGCGCGTATCCTGAAATTAAAGTATGCAGTTTTGGTTTCCACTCACTAACTACACTTATGTCCACACCCTTTGATTCCCCCCCCCCCAAATTTCTTTCCACGCTACATAGTGTCGTCTTTTAAAATGTCCAGCCAACCTAAAGATGCCTTGAAATCGTTATTCCCAAAGGATTCAGCAACAGCTAGAACTTGACTTTGGAGCATCGGTCCGGAAATTTGGAGATTTATCTTCAATCACTTTCACTTTTAATGACAATGATACATATGTTTTAGTAATTTTTATTCCGTAAATTCAAAACGCTACCCGCGAAAGATCGATCTGAGAATTTAAACTAATTTAAGATTTTACAGAACAATGATTATTTGAATCGATATTTCCTCATAACGGGTGTGTAGTGAGGCCGAAATAAAATTTCAGATACAGGTAGAATCACTAATTCACCCGACGGCATGGAGCATTCCTTGTTATTTTTTTTGGCCTAACGTCAACATAATGAAGTGGAAACTAATTTATTTGTCCGTCTTTCCGCTTTATAATTTTTTTCATGAATTGTGTAGAAATATATTTATGTTTCGGCGTTGGATAGATTCCGTTTTATGCAAAATAAATACACGTAAAATTACAATTATTTTGCCGGGACCAATAAATTTGTTCACATTAGACAGATTTCCGCATTATTCGCTTTCCGGATTAAACAAGTTTTACTATATTTAGAATGTAAATAAGTATATTGAAACTTTGATATGTTTAATAAAGGTAAAGTGATCCCACTACAGGCCATTGGAGACCCTTTGACTAGTAGAACGTTAGGGCTCCCACTTATTCTAGACAACCGGCACTTGATGTCAACCGGGTTGTCAATCCTGCGTAACGGCCTACTTTACCGCCAGAACAACCCTCTGACATTAATTTCATTTAGAGGGTCGGTCGACTCTAGGCCGCCATCAGAAAGTTTGGGCCAATTAAAAAATTCTGACCCTACCAGGACTCGAAACCTCGACCTTCAGGTTTGTAGCATATTGCTTTAATTAACTATGCTAAGGAGTGCCCCTGAGAGCTTTAATATGCTCACATTTTTTGGTTCCATTTATAGTGGACATGATTTTGAGTTGTATTTACAATTTTTTATTTTTTAGGGGATAGAATTTGAAATGGAATATATATATATATTTTTTTTTAATGCCCCAGGCGGTCCTTTAAGACATTTATTGTCTTCTCTCCTGGAATTGGCGTAATTGTAACACACTTCTGAAGTTACTGTAAGGCGGGGTTAAGTTGCCCCAATGATATGATGGGTGGTGGTGATGATTAGTGGTGCGCCAGGAGAGTCCTTAATCCTAAGCTTAATCTATGATGAATATGAATGATGATGATTGCGATGGCCATATGACCGGGGACCGTTTGGGCCTTAAAGTTTCCTGACATTTGTCTTAGAGGTGAGGAAAAACCCCCCAAAAAAACCTCACCCAGGAAACTTGTCCCGAGCGGGGATAGAACCCGGGCCCGCTGCGTGACAAGGCACGCTACCTCGAGACCACAGCTGTGGACTACACAATAATATAAATATAGGCCCACTCCTTAGTAAGATACTCAAAAAAATATATTTTAATACCACATTTCTGCTAAAATTAATTAAGCAGAATATGTGTTATAATAATTTTGTGTCAGTCCACCGCTGTGGTCTCGAGGTAGCGTGCTGCCTTGTCACGCAGCGGCCCGGGTTCGATCCCCGGTCGGGACAGTTTCTCTGGGTGAGGTTTTTATCGGGTTTTCTCGTCACCTGTAAGACAAATGTCAGGAAAACTTTAAGGCCCAAACGGTCCCCGAAATCATATGGCCATCGCAATCATCATCATTCATATTCATCTTAGATTAAGTTTAGGATTAGGGACTCTCCTGGCGCACCATTATCATAAGTAATGCCACGAGTGATTTCCAAATTATCGATAAATTCACGACTCACGAAGTGAGGAGTGAATTTATCTAGAGAATTTGGAAATCAAGAGTGGCATTTGTTAGGACTATTTAACGAATAAAATAAAGCTGTTTACTCACAAATCATTATTTAACTACAGTTATTTAAAAAATATTTTTATATTTAAAGTAAACGGTGATGTTTGAAAACTAATGAGAAACGATAGGTAGCCTACGCTTCTACTGCTTCTTTTGTTTATCACTGCAACCAGATCATACTATTTATTGCCAAAGGAACGCAATATTGTAAGAATGCTCTCTAGTGGAGAAAAAATGAAACACATCAATCTGTATATTAATTCATTTTTGATGTCGTATACATTTAAGAAAGTGCAAACAGTGGTTTCTTTTTTTGGTGGTATAATCAATTGCTACAAATGTTGACATGTAAGCACTATTATATACAATCTGGTAGCCGTATTTGTTATAGGCTCAGTCACTGCAAAATAACGGTCACACCTGTTCAGAATATTAAAAAGGAGGAGCTTTGCTTAATATATGATAATCCTAACGTTGATAATTATTTCGTGAAACACGTCTCTGATTGGTTGTAATACAGAAATCATTGAAACGTGATTGGTCATTGACTCCCATTTGGGGCATGAGTTAAATAGTCATCATCATCACCCATCATATCATCGGGGCAACGTAATCCCGCCTTCCAGGCGCCCCAACCTCAGAAGTGGATTACAAGTACGCCATGCCAAGAGAGAAACCAGCAATGTCGAAAGACAAACCTGGGGCATTTGAAAAAAAATAATAATTTTGTGTCATTCTTCCAAACGGATCACTCTATATGCATATCATAAGGTTTCGCTGATCTTATATTATGAAGAAAATTGGGTAAAAAGTAAAATGTGAAAGGAACATTTAATTTGCGTTAAGCAATGTTAATAAAGGCAAGAAAGTGTTGTACCGCAAACCACACACTTGTATTGATTTATATTTTTATATGAAAGTAATGGTGCTACGAAGCGTGTCGGTAGGGGTGTGGTCTAAAGTCACGCTTCTGTGACGACAGTGTCTTTCGATATCAGATCTCCTTTCTTTATTGATTTCCACTCCTCTTCCTTTTATACCATTGTCAAGACACTATAATACAAAATGCCCTTGAATTTTAAATAATACATTCATATTATTGTATAGTCGGTACGCCCCTAGCTGAACATTAAACAAATTATAGAGGATAGTCTTGAAAAAAGAGACATATAGGGTATGTAGAAAGAGTGGAAATTAACTGTACAGTCAGATTTCCATTTTTTTTCAGAGATGTTGGCTGAATGTTTCGATAAGAGGCCCACGATCCCACGAACATTATATAACTATTTCGACGTCATGCCAGATATTAATTATATGTCAGTTCGTGTGTATTATTAAATACAGGGAAAAATTGGAATTACTACGAGGGTTGGGGCATAAGTCATGGCAACTATTTTTTATGAGAATTTGAGCGGGGGTGAAAAATCTAAAAGATACATATGAAAGAACAAGGGATAAACGAAATTTAAAAAAAATAACAACACGCCAACATTTTGTTGCTCAAGTTTATTAAGGTAATTGCCATATCAATATAGTTTTCATGTTCCAGAATCATTACATCACACCTTTTTTTATTTTTTCACTCTCTTCCTCACTCACTAACTCACTCTCTCTCATTCTACAGGCCCTCAAAGAAGTCTCCTGCAACGTTCACAACACGCTGCAAACGATGTGGAAGGCACCGAATACCATCGGCTTCACCATTTTCTTTACCATGTGTGAATCTGATCATCTGTTGCTGAACAGCATTCGTAGTGTCCATTCGTGTCCCAAACCGTCTATCAAATAATGGTGAAAAAAAAAGGTGTGATGTAATGATTCTGGAACATAAAAACTGTATTGATATGACAATTACCTTGACTATTTAACTCATGCCCCAAATGGGAGTCAATGACCAATCACGTTTCAATGATTTCTGTATTACAACCAATCAGAGACGTGTTTCACGAAATAATTATCAACGTTAGGATTATCATATATTAAGCAAAGCTCCTCCTTTTTAATATTCTGAACAGGTGTGACCGTTATTTTGCAGTGACTGAGCCTATAACAAATACGGCTACCAGATTGTATATAATAGTGCTTACATGTCAACATTTGTAGCAATTGATTATACCACCAAAAAAAGAAACCACTGTTTGCACTTTCTTAAATGTATACGACATCAAAAATGAATTAATATACAGATTGATGTGTTTCATTTTTTCTCCACTAGAGAGCATTCTTACAATATTGCGTTCCTTTGGCAATAAATAGTATGATCTGGTTGCAGTGATAAACAAAAGAAGCAGTAGAAGCGTAGGCTACCTATCGTTTCTCATTAGTTTTCAAACATCACCGTTTACTTTAAATATAAAAATATTTTTAAATAACTGTAGTTAAATAATGATTTGTGAGTAAACAGCTTTATTTTATTCGTTAAATAGTCCTAACAAATGCCACTCTTGATTTCCAAATTCTCTAGATAAATTCACTCCTCACTTCGTGAGTCGTGAATTTATCGATAATTTGGAAATCACTCGTGGCATTACTTATGATAAACACAAGGAGCAAAATGTTGGTGTGTTGTTAAATTCTTTAAATTTCGTTTATCCCTTGTTATTTCATATGTATATTTTAGATTTTACACCCAGTTTAAATTCTCACAAAAAAAAAATAGTTGCCATGACTTATGCCCCAACCCTTGTATTTTCTTCCAAATGTTTTTAAAGATTCCACCATGTTTTGTTCTCGACAGTTTAATTATAATAATAATAATAATAATAATAATAAAATAATAATAATAAGTTGGTAAGAGGCACTCGAAAGAGCATTAAGTTATAAGTTTATGATTTGTCTTTTATGAGTTCGTTCAGTGATCCTGTCCATATTCTGCATTGTTTGTAATGGTATCGCTCACACTTTTGGTCGCATACCTTGCATTGACACGAATCACTCGGTTGGTGGAATTTTGTATTTTTGCACATTTTGTGATGATATCCGTGTGTTGCTATGCCTATGATTCTGTGCCTTTCTGGTTGGTTACTTCCAGTCCACTCTCTGTTTACCATGGCATCTGTGGCGTAGAAATCTTCGTCGATCTCTTTTTCTCTCGGTTTCTTTTTTTTCGATGACTTTCTTATATGGCTCCGTTGCTGGCAGTAGTATCCTTTGCCTCAGGTCCTCTAGGAAGAAGGTTTTTCTGGCTAGCATATAGGCCATTCTATTTGGTGTGTATTTGCTTGCACCTAATGCCTTTTTGATGAATCTTGGTTTTACTTTTTCTAACCTCTCCAAATCGCTGATCGATAGTTTCTCCCATATCAGTTCTATCCCATAGGTGACGATCACTGATGCGAATAATTTCATGGCTGTGACTAATTTTAACGATGTGATGTCTTTGATACTGCACATAGCTCTTATAGCTGCTGCTGTTCTCGATAGTTTATCAGTATAAAAAATTATTTAGTTTACACTGCTCCTGCATGACAGGACTTTCTTTTTCAAAGTATTAGTTAAAAATCTAGAATTTATGGATAAGCTATCAACCTGAACTTCCACTCATTTCTCTATGTAGGTCTACTTAGCTTTTATATTAAAAGCTAACTTGAAGATGTAATAATGTTACATCAAAAAACGAAAATGTAGTAATTATACTACTATGAAATAATGTTCAATGAATCCTAATAAGTTTGCTAGCTAGTGAGGAGGGGAGATATATTTAGCACTCAAAACTCAGTTATCTAAAAAAAATGGAGTTAATGAATTTTATGATATACAGCTTCGGTTCATCTGTTACACTAATAAGAAAATTGTATAGAATACTGTAAGTCTATTAATGATACATTTTATAGTTAAACTAGAAGTCCCGGCCATGCTTTGCTGTGGTTATGGTATACGTTAAAATTTTAAATTAAGTTGCTGTCTTTCAGCTAGATTACTTAAAACTGATACTTACACACGAAATTAATAATATTGAAAATATAATAAACACTGAACACACTTAAAGTATGAAATAATAAATATTTGTAATTCAATTGAAATTCGCAGTTGCAACAAAAAGCACAGCCATCTGGATATCTCTTTTTTAAAAAATAAACCAAATACCTTACCAAATTACCTTACACCGCCATCTGTTAGAATCGTATGGAACTCACATAATTATAACTCTTTGTTAAATAATAAACAAATAATTTGCAATAAAAAATAATGCGACTATCAATTTAGTTATAAACTACCCTAAGTCTCAAGTTGGATCAAACTGCACACAGTGTGCAAAATTTTATTAAAATCGGTTCAGTAGTTTAGGATTCCATCGCGGACAAACAACGTGACACGAAATTTTTATATATTAAGATTAAGGAGGAATTTAATGCATTTTTAAATGTAAATAGATCAATTGCGTTTAAAATGTAATGTAAAGAGAATAAAAAAAATATAATAATTATGAAAAAAGTATCATGATGAAAGTAAGCATGATTAAATTAAATCATTTTACATATGTTGCATAAGAGTTAAGATAGTGATCATTTCTATCAGGATTTCCTCAATCCACCAATTTCCTATCTTGACTTCTCGTTCGCATTCAAACATTTTTTTTTGTTCAATGCAATACAAAGAATCACAATGCAGAGCTCTGAAAGTAAATCATATCCTCTTTCATTCTTCATTTTATTTTATCTACCCTTCCAAAAACTTTCTTTTCAAAACATAGGAATGAAAATGTATTGAACCAGAACCACACATCTGAAGATTTACATGTTTCGAAAACTTTCAGATATCACTTCTTAGATATATGATAAAATGTCAAGAAATTGTAGAATATTCAGCTCACATATTTTTCAGTAGAAAAATATTGGACGTGTTCGTCATAGAAAACAATTTTGTGCAAGAAAACAAAGGATGTATTAATTTTAAAAACTTGATATTCCATAAGTAACAAATGTTAAATTTCAAAGATTACATAATTGGTGATTCTGTAACTATCAACACCACAGTTAATCTTAATATATAAAAATTGCGTGTCACTTTGTTTGTCCATGATGGAATCCTAGACTATTGAACCGATTTTAATAAAATTTTGCACGCTGTGTGCTGTTTGATCCAACTTGAGACTTAGGGAAGTTTATAACTAAATTTATAGTTGCATTATTTTTATTGCAAATTATTTGTTTATTATTTAACAGAGAGTTATAATTATCTGTGAGTTTCATACGATTCTAACAGATGGCCGTGTAACGTAATTGGTTTATTATTTAACCAGGTGGCTGTGCTTTTTGTTGCAACCGCAAATTTCAATTGAATTACAAATATTGATTATTTCATAATTTAAGTGTGTTTGTGTTTATTTTATTTTCTATATATTGATAATAATATTAATTTCGTGTGTAAGTATTAGTTTTAAGTAATATGGCTGAAAGACAGCAACTTAATTTAAATTTAACTGGACCGAGAAGGGACATTGAACAATATGGCGAATCAGTTCTAGAGACCATGAATGATAAGATATCAAGTGAATTTCCGCAAATTGGTATATGCCTATGTGACATAAATCTTACATTTAAGAAGAATGTCAATTTAAAAACATATGAAGGTCCTAAGGAACGGAATAACAGAACTGTAAGTAAGTCTGTTAGTTATAATAAATATGCCTAATATTACAGAAACAATCTCCATGCCTCAATTAAATGAAAAACAAGATGACTATAATATATCACAAGATGATATTACTATACCTACAGAGACTTCTTGATGATGATGAGAATCCAAACTGCCAACAAGTTCGTAGAAAAAAACGAAAGTATAATGAAATCAGCAAGCCTCCTCAAAATATTCCATCAATAAATGTATATAATCCTTATGATACACTTATGGATGATACTGAGAATGCAGACAACATAAATTCATCTCAATCAACAAAACCACTTCCACATAAACCACCACCCATATTTATACCGGGTGTAGTTAACGTACCAGAACTAAAAAATTGTGTAAAACAAAAACTTTCTGATTTAGATTTCTCACTTAGTTTACTACAACATAATTTAACGTATACCTTAGCCACAGCAACGCGTGGCCGGGACTTCTATATATATATATATATATATATATATATATATATATATATATATATATATATATATAAACAAAGTCGGATTAGTTACACTATTTATAACTCAAGAACGGCTGGACCGATTTTTATGATCTTTGATTTGTTGGATTTGTTTCCGCCCCGAATAGCAGATAACTATTAAAACATCGGAAAAATTAACGTAAAAATATTTAAAGGCGATACGACGTTCGCCGGGCCAGCTAGTATATATATATATATATATATATATATATATATATATATATATATATATATAAAGCAAACCAAACACAGGTCAGTTGTTTAAGCTGATATGCCTGAATTTGTTGCTATCATTGGCAATTAAAAGACGGTACAGAGAGCCTTGTAGTCAGTGGAATAAGTTTCTCAATCCCAATTTTTATTTTATTAACATATCAAAGAACTAAACACCTATGACAATTATGTATGAATTCCGTTCCAAATCCTAAATACAAGGAAAAATGTCCATAGCATAACAATGAATATAATCTAGAACTCTGGGATATTAGACATAGTAATTGTTACATACGAGAGTCTGGCATGATATGATAATTTACAAATCTAATATATAAAAATTAATGTTTGTTTGTTTGTTCGTACTTTATGCGCGGCCATATCGTTGATCCGATTGTGATGGGGCTTTTTGCAAAATGTTCAGGAGATTCCTGGGATGAACATAGGCTATAAGAGAGTTGTGAAACTCAACTCCTACACCCTTAAAAATCGCCCTTTGTAGTGGAAAACGTGAAAAAGTAGCTCTTTGGACGCTTAAATGGCTTACGCTGCCTAAACCATAACAAATACACAAAATTAATGTACACAGAATTGAATATCTTGAAAATCTCTACAAAAAAGTCCGGGACAGTATATGTTTATCTCTTACGGATAACTCATAATAACCATTTTTGTCTTTCATTGATGCCAAGAAGATCGAGACAAGTACTAGATTCCTGTGCAAGCATAGCAGCATATGGCGAGTATTCATTTACGGATAACTCACAATAACGAATTTTGTCTTTTAGCTCATTTATGCCAAGAGGATCGACGAGATGAGTAGATTTCCTGGCAACACCGGGTAATCAGCACATCGAATCTTAAAATAATTACGATATATATTTATAATTATTTTTCATTTTACTTATTCAACTAATCATAAGAAGTACATTAATTTTTGTCTTTCAGCTCATTTATGCCAATAAGATCGGAATGAGTAGATTCCCGGATAATGCCGGGTAAACAGCACGGGGTATCTAAAAATAATTACGATATAAATTTTTCCTCTTACTTATTTAACTAAACATAAAACACATTAATTTTCGTATTTCAACTCATTTATGTCAAGAAGATCGGGATAAGTAGATTCCCGGGCAACGCCGGGTAATCAGCACGGGTTATCTAAAAAAATATAAATTTATAATTATTTTCCCTTTTACTTATGCAACTAAACATAAAAGCAGCGCACGCAGGGTATTAGCTAGTAGTAGGCCTATAACATATATCCATTATCTTATGGCAATTTATTTAAGCCAATAGCTCATTTCTATGAATAACTTTCTCTATAACAGGCATACTTATTAATTAAGGTACTTATTTGAATTTCTTCCATGCGATGTGAAATATATGTGTTATTCAAGACAATGCATTTCAATACTTTGTTTAATAATCAAAAAAAGTTTATAGACACTTCTCTTAAGATTTTTGGTATTAGCTTGAAGTTATATTACCTGTCATTAATATAAAGTAAAGTGATCCCACTACACGCTTTAGAGACCCTTGGGGTAGTAGGAGGTTAAGTCTCCCACTTTTTCTAGACAATCGGCACTTAATGTCAGTCGGGTTGTCAGCCCTGCGTGCCGGCTACCTATACCCCCAGAACAAGCGTCAGATACTCATTTCCATTAGTGGCTGAGTCGACCCTAGGGCCATAGTGCCGCAGAAGGTTTGGGTCTCGAACCCTCGATATTCCGGCTTGTAGCGTAGTACCTTAACCGCTACGCTAAGGCATTTAATATAAGACAAGGGACAAAGGTTTACTTACCCTTCCTAATGAAGTGATACTCAGAATTGTACACCGTGAAAATTTTTATCTCTGTTTGGAAAAATAAAAATTTAAGAATAGATACAAAAGTAAGAATTTACAAATCTGTCATAAGACCAGTTCTAACATATGGTTGTGAATGCCGAACAGAAACTCAAAAAACAAAACAAATCAATGAAACAACCGAAATTAAAGTTTTAAGGAAAATAGTAGGAAAATCGCTGAGAGAGAAAATTCGCAGCTCTGTTATTAGAGAAGAATGTGAAGTTGAACCTATAAACATCTGGATAAATGATAGAAGATTAAATTGGAACGATCGCATAGATAGAATGGAGAACACTAGATTAGTGAAGAAAGTACGTGACTGGACACCTCAGCAGAAAAGGCCATTAGGAAGACCATAACTACGATGGATGGATGTCACCATACCCCGGACCTGTAGTGAATGAACATGCAACAAGCTGCCAGCTTTCATGCGTAGGGGAAGAATAAGAAGAAGAAGAGTTTGAACTCGCGAATTTAGGAATCAGAAGCTAATGTTTAGTACTAGATCGTTGCAATGTAGCCTACTTTTAAAAATTGATTTGTAATCAGCTCTGTTTACCCCAATTTTTACAAAGTATGTAAGCCTATACATATTCTTCACTTATGAAGAAAAATTCTACTCTTATTTTCGAGATCAAAATTGAATCCTACATAAATTGAGGTTTTTTTTCTGCTAAGATAACTAAACAGTATTAGGAAGAGCGAATATTAACATTTTTTTTGCATCAAATTTAATTCTAAATTCGATTTGTTTAAAATACTCTTTGATATCCATGGCATAGAAACTGATATTCTAGTCACTCATAACTCAAAATAAATGTGTTTAAAATATGAAAATAATAAGCAACTTACTAGGGTATTTATAATATATTGGTTCTTGCAAATATCACACCGACACATGCAGAATACGAATTAGGAGATGTTATCACACGAAAAAATAAAATAAAAGCTGTCACATGTAATATTTGTAAAACTATTTAACTCGTGCCCCAAATGGGAGTCAATGACCAATCACATTTCAATGAATTTTAATTTACAACCAATCACAGTCGTTTTTCATCTCGATTTTATCAATTTAATTTTATCACTTTAAAATAAAGCACCCCTTTTTAACATTCTGAATAGGTCATAGCATTATTTTGCAGTGACCGCATGTGGCTACCAGATTATAAATATAATGCATGAATGTAAACACACAGTGCTTGCGGGAGATAATATAAAAACATTTGTAGCAATTAATCCTACCACAAAAAAAAACACTGTTTGCACTTTTTAAACGTATTATTTCCCAGAAATTTACGTTCCAGAAAAATATAATTGACATATTTACAGAATACATCAGAAATTAATTAATAACCTATAATGTTGGTTATAAATTTCTCCACTAGGGTGCATTCTTACAATTTTGCGATCCTTTGGCAATAAATAATATGATCTGATTGCCGTGATGAACAAATGAAGAATAACAATCATTTCTCATTTGTCTTCAAACATCGCCGTTTACATTAAATGAATAAATATTTTAAAATAGCTATAGTTAATAATGAATGATGAAATGCGGCAAGAATACCAAATCAAAATTACTAATAGATTTGAAGTACTGAAATCTTCAGATGACAATGTGGCAAACGAAGAAGAAACTGATATAAATAAAGAATGGGAGGCTGTAAGAGATACTATTAAATTGTCAGCATCAGAAAGCATTGGATATTTAAATGTAATATTTGGTCTAAATAACTAGGTATTAAACTTTTCCCCAGGTAAAATAATTCTAACACTTAAACAAATATAATTTGTATTGAAAACTCTTTTTCAATGTCTTCATTCAGAGAAGTCACTATTATTTTCAGATAGAAAACATTAACTCCCTGCACATGAGATGGTTTTTATATCAAAAATGAAAATTTATATGTTAAAACTTTGTATTCACAACAATGCACAAAAACAACTGAATACAAGGCCGCCAAAATGCATTTCAGAAACTATTAGAATAACAGTTACAGGTAGTACCTACCCAGAACAAAATCTGCCCATAGCACAAAACTGGATATTTTTGTTTCAAATTTCCAAACCTTTAAATGGATAAATATAGAATATAGCGGTATATAAGATGGATGACAAATAGAAAAAGGCCCATCAACACAGGACGATATCATTTAATACTTTTTAAGAAAAGAAAAACTTATGAACAATTTTTGGCCATACTTGGTGATTGTAGGGTTAAGTGCGATCTTATATATATATATATATATATATATAATGATTATATATATATATATATATATATATATATATATATATATAATGATTAATGACATAGAATATATGGCAAAAAACTAAAAGAAGACAATGGAAATGGGGACTTTATATAAATGTTGAGAAAACTAAATATCTGTGTATAGGAGAAGAAATGGAAAATATAAATTTCAACAATGGAGAAGTACTAAAACCTAGTATTGAATGCACTTATTTAGGAACAAAATTAGACTATTCAGGCGATAACATAGTGGAAATTAAAAATAAAATCGCACAAACAAAACAAGCAATAAATGCTTTAAACTCTGTTTGGTGGAGCAAAAATATTATAAAAATTAGAAAATTACAAATATATCAAACCATACTTCAGAACATATGGTTCTGAAGTCTGGCAAATTCCTACCAGGGAAATGAAAAGAATTTCAAGTACAGAAATTGATGTTTTAAGAAGATCAGCTGGAAAATCTAGAATGGATAAAATACGAAATAAAGAAAGAAGGGAAATTATGGGTGTACAAGAGGAACCGGACATCACAGACATTATAAAAAAGAAAAGATTACAGTGGTATGGCCATGTCAAAAGAATGCCAGAGCAATGATTGCCTAAAATTGTTATGGAATGGATCCCAATAGAAAGGAGGAAGAGAGGAAGACCGAAGAAAACTTGGATAGAAGAGGTACAAGCGTCTGTGAATATCAGAGGATTGGAGGAAGATCAATGGATGGACAGAGAGGAATGGCGTTTGGTTTCCGGAAGACGGCGGCTTCCATAATAACGGATGATGATGAAATATACTTACACAAAACAATCTATAGAAACAATTTTCAGAAGGAATAAAAATTTATAGTAATTTCTAATACATAACCGTGTACTAGTAGTACTGGATAAAAATGAGTTACCAAATTAAAGAAGGGAAAATATATTACTAGGAACCAGAAGGGATTTTTTTTCCGGGAAATATTATTACAAGAAGACGTATATGTTAGGTGTAAAGAGAATAATCGATGTAGTACATCTCAACTATATTCAATTTCCTGGCGCCTAATGGCATAACTTTTTCTGTTAGGATATTCACGCGAGGTTGGTAGCCTATATCGTGCTCTTCCTTGGTCGTGATGGGTCAGGAGAAATAAATCGAGGAATTATTTATTGTAAAGCTCTCCTCTCGTGATCTGGCATTTATAGAAAATGGTAGACGTCTCGTATCTCACGAAACTAACGAGACGAGAATTGATTGCTACTTATTTCTTTTTGGATCAGTGCACATTGAATGTAGACTAGTTGTGGAACAAATACTTGAGCTATTATTCCAGCAAATGACATATAAAGTAACCTTTTTTCCTTGTTTTAATGACAATCATATTATCTGAGAAGAATCTCTGCTGAATTCTAGAACAACTTCTTTCTTATGCAAGGAATAAGCATTTTACGGTATTTTTATTATATGAGCATTTAGCATCACTTAACGATTCACCAGGGATTTACTCGATACTTACATTAATAAAAAAGTTTAATAAAATTCAAATTGATTTTACTCTCTCTCTCTCTCTCTCTCTCTCTCTCTCTCTCTCTCTCTCTCTCTCTCTCTCTCTCTCTCTCTCTCTCTCTCTTTCTTTCTATTATTGTAAAATTTAAAACGATTACAGACCCAGTTAAGAAGGAATTAATATATATTTATCAACGCGTTTCAAAATGTATTGACTCATCACAATTTAGGAACAATATCACAAGATATCTTTACTTTCGATACCACAGAACACGTTTATACTCTGAATCTGACAGAATATCTGTGTCTAGAGCATGGAACTCACTTCCCAGTCAAGACAGAGTCTGTCAATTACTATCATTATTTAAATCCAAATTAACTGATATCATAAGTTCCACACAGTGGAAATACTAACTTCGTAACAACTATACTTAGAATTTTATACATAGCTATAAATATTCATCTAAGAAGCTTTACTTACCGGTACTTAATTTTATTTTATATTATTTTTATTTTATTTTATTACCAGTTTTGTTAGTATTAACTAATATTAAAACACACCCCCATTGTCCTTTGTTTAGTCTATATGTTAATAAAAATTAATACTTTAAAATTGTTATAAATATGCCAATATTGTATAATTCTACTATCCGTTGGTTGAGTGGAAGAGAAAGCCTTATGGCCTTAACTCTGCCAGCTTAAATAAAGCATTGTTATATATATATATATATATATATATATAGGAATACTGTCTAAAGGGCTATTTCCATACTTAACGAACTAATAGACCTACACTGGCACTATGAAACCCGGAGGTTCATGATCACGCGGATATAATCTCTCCATACATCCGTATCCTGAACTAATATTTTCCAATCATTCCCTTTATACTGTAATTCACCTCCATCGAATATGATCAATATTATTCTCCCACTTCGTTATTTCTCTAGTCACTGAGCGCTTTCCCTCTGGTTTTCCTAAACGAGGTTTATATATCATTCTTCCATATCACATGTGTGCCACATATCCGCCCTTCGCCGTCTACGAACCATAACTAATATTGTTAGATCGGGTTTCCCATAAAGACCATATATATCATGGACATGTAGTTCTCTGCGGTTATTGCATAACAGTGAGACTAAAAAATGTATATGTATATATATATATATATATATATATATATATATATTTAACTCCATGGCGCCATAGATCTAGAAAGACCTCGCCACAGATCTATGTGTGTTAATAACATATGTGAACAATCACCAGTCTCTATTCAGGCGACATTTAGTCAGCATTTCGGGTCCCTCTTCATTATAGCTGGTTTTCTCAATCTGGAGCAGCAATTAATTGTATCTATTTAAATTCCTCACCGTTATAAGTGGGACCGGATCCGTACTGGCCTAATTTCCACGAGAAAATTTCTTCTCCAATAGTAAAGTAAAGTGATCCCACAACAGGCCCGGAGGCCCTTAGGGTAGTAGGAGGTTAAGGCTCCCACTTTTTATAGACAATCGGCACTTTATGTCAGCCGGGTTGTCAGCCCTGCGTGACGGCCGCCTTTAACCCCCAGAAAAGGTGTCTGATACTCATTTCCGTTAGAGGCTGAGTCGACCCCAGGGCCATAGTGCCGCTAGAGGGTTTGGGTCAGTTTAAAAATCCTGACCCCAACGGGACTTGAACCCTCGACCCTCCGGCTTGTAGCTCAGTGCCTTAACCACTACACTACGGCGTGCCCCCTTTCTTCTCCAATATGGACTCAAACCAGTGTAAGTACATTAAGGCACGGTGTCTTAAACCACTCGGTACAGCACGGGACATAGCAGTGAGTTACTAACAAATAAATTTAATGCTATAATCCCCCAGTATATGATTTCTTACCTAATGCGGGAACATAGCTAAATATTAACTACAGTTAGGAAGCTACTTCCAATTAATTATATTAAATCCCATGACAATGTGTTCTCATACACATGACATTCCAACGATATTTCACTGTTACACTTCCTATTGGTCATTGCTCCACATTCTATAATCCCCACTTCCATACTTGATCATATCTAACAAAGTTTAATACACGAAGACTAATTCTTAAATCTTGTTCGATGCGTTAAAAAAACACTAATATTGTTTATAGACAGTTTAAGAATTTGGTATGAAAGCTACGATTTTATTCTATTTATTTCGTAGACCGATAAAATTGCCTCTTCCTATTAATAAAATTGTCTCTTCCTGTCAGTGTTGGCAACATGACTTTTGAAATTGAAATTCGTAACGAGAGATATTTCCGCAAATTAACTTCTTTGACAAGGATATCGATTCAACAACGTACGATCGATGTGGTACAGAAAAAAATGCCAATAGAAAACAACTTCAAAAATTACCAGAAAAAAGAAAGGTTGCTCTAAAATATTTATTAAATGTTGTATAATGAATTTGCATTATTGTTAATAGTTATTTCTCATACAACCATATGTTATTGATTTTTCCAAAGCCCAAAGAGATTCAACAGTAAAGACATGATATTTATAACTATACAGCCGGCTTGGAAATCGTCCGGAATTAAGATCGGAAAACATAACCTCACATTGGTAAATATTAAACATTATAATTGTTTTTAGCTTCTGGTGTTGTATTATTCGCTAAATAGTCACTGTATCCAACGCGAGGTTGAGATTTTCATTCGACAAAATCACTCGCGACTTTGTCGCTCGTCTTTTTTTTTCCAGAAAAACATAACCTCTTGTTAGATTACTGTTGACAATTCATATTACGGACCTATATTATAATACGTTTATCTTATAGATACAATGTTCGCATATGTAAACTACAGTAAATGACAAATTTCAAAAACAATTTTTTTTTCCCAAATGCCCCCAAGTTTGTCTTTCGACATTCCTGGTTTCTCTCCTGGCATGGCGTACTTGTAACCCACTTCTGAGGTTGGGGCGCCTGGAAGGCGGGGTTACGTTGCCCCGATGATATGATGGGTAACGATGATGATAATGGTGCGCCAGGAGAGTCCCTAATCCTAAGCTTAACCTAAGATGAATATGAATTATGATGATTGCGATGGCCATATGATTTCGGGGACCGTTTGGGCCTTAAAGTTTTCCTGACATTTGTCTTACAGGTGAGGAAAAACCCCGATAAAAACCTCACCCAGGAAAACTGTCCCGACCGGGGAACGAACCCGGGCCCGCTGCGTGACAAGGCAGCACGCTACCCACCCCGAGACCACAGCGGTGGGCTCAAAAAACAAAAATTAAAAGCAATATTCTAAACCTTGTATAAAAGTATCATTATTATTACAAATATGTCCACCACTGTAGTCTCGTGGTAGCGTGCTGCCTTGTCACGCAGCGGGCCCGGGTTCGATTCCCGTCGGGACAAGCTACCGGGGTGAGGTTTTTCATGACCAATAAGACAAATGTCAGGAACCATTGAGGCCCAAATGCTCCTCGTACATCATCAATCCATCATCATTATTATTATCTTCATCCACGGTGTAGAAAGCAACGTGAAGCTACCACACTAGTATAATTCCCTAGTAAAACTGCAAAGCATAGCATGAAAATTCTGTGATTGCAGTGAAGGACCTGCCCTATGGCAGAACACTATAAATAATAAAATTCTTATACCCTATAGGCCTATACAGAGAAAAACTCCTCATTCGCGGGGGATATGTTCCGTAAATGTGCCGCGAATACAGAAACCGTGAATATAGAATGGTAAATTCTATGGGGATACATTCCAAGTTTCCAAAATAAGATAAAATTATCAAAATAAAATCAATTTAGTGAGAGATTTTGAACAATTTCTATTAATTATTACTGCTAGGCTTAGGCTAGGGCTTAAAGAACTTAGTATTTTTTCCCTGTTTTGCCGCTTTTAAAAGGTATTTCAATTTAGATTGATATTCAGCTGTAAATTTAGCGATGGAATTCCTTATTAGTCTTGGGATTTTTTTTATAAATCGTACAGTTGATTCATTAACATTGAAACAACGTGATATAGATGCAAACTACTCGCCAATGCGTAAACGGTTAAGCACTTATATTTTTACTTTAAGCGGCAACACTACTTTTTTTTTTCGCTTCGGAACTAAATTTTCTTTCCTTTTACTCGAAATTATAAATTGGGAACAAAACAGAAGAGACACGTGTTATTCAAACAAAATTATTACAACGAATCTCAAGTTGAAATAGCAAAAAAAAGCGATCGTGGCGAGGACGGCATTTATCAACGGACATAGTGGCGCGTGAAATACGGTGGCGGTGGCTTTTAAAACAAACTTTAGGCTTAGTGACAAATAAGGTTTGATTTACTTGATATTTATTTGCCCATTTTGGTTTAATCACTCTTTGTAAAAGCCGCCTTGGCATGTGTCTGCAGTAAAAAAAATTGCCGATGCGTTAATAAAGGATACTAATCCTTCTAATATACCAACTGGAACCGCGAATAAAGACATTTTTAGCCGCGAATAAGGAACCGTGTCGCAATTTTATAACCCGCGAATAACGGAAACTTGAATAACCTTTTACTGTACCTTTTTAATAAGTATTTGCTGTATTTAAAGCTTATTTTAGAGTTTTGACATCATCTTTGGTGTAATACTCAAGAATTTCTGACTTGCATACCATGGATCCCAGATTTGACACCCGGCTATATCACATGCATTTTTTTTATCTGCGATGTATAACATCTGGAAAAGGAGTCCACTTAGTCTCGTGAGAATAATTGGTAGCTATTTTAAATGGTAACTATTTTATATGAAATGTAATAATATCCGGTTAAGAAAACTGCTGCTAAGATATGGGATTGGGTCCGCTAACCACCTGACTTTCTGTACTGTTTTTTCCGTTAGCCTGTGAAGGCAATAACGTCAGATCGGTCTTGTCTCACCAGTGATGGTCGCATCATATATTTGTATTATTTTATAGCTAGTATGTGAAGTAAACCCTGTCCTGCGAAAATGCCAGTTGGAGGGATGAGATTAAGATCCTGATACTGAAGGTCAGGTATAAGGAAACCAGCTAATCAGGCTTGTCGCAGATTATACAGCTAAATTAAGCCTCATAGAGACAACTAAACAGCTCAGTAGATTGTAACGACTTATGATAACATTTTTGTCAATTTATAACTTTTTCTGATGATTTGTAAATTATTATTTGTAATAGAGTATTTGAGAATAAAGTTGTTAGGATACTTTGGCGAAAATTCATTGTTTGGCAGTGATAATAATAACCTCCTATTAACTAAGAAAAAATAAATTCATCCCACTATAAATTTTAGGAGGCCTTAGGTGATCGGCGGTTAAAGCTCCCATCTTTTTGAACAATCGGCACGAGAAGTTAGCGACATAGTCTGTTCTGCGTGACTGTCACATTTACCCTCAGAACATGAATATGGTACTCAATACAATTGGAAGCTGTGTTGACTCCAGGGTCCTGATACTATGCCGAGCCCGCTTATTAATTCGATAGCAGCTTTAAGTTTGGTGTGTAAAACAATCCGAATTTTAGATATGTATTAATATTACACCTAAATTAAAGTCTTCTTTATTGTTAGCATGTATATAATACCTTTAAGCTGATTAACTCTATTTACATTTTTCATTATTATGTTAATTATTTTCTCATTTATAAACTATTATTCGTCCCTGCCATCCCCTCTTTACAAAAAAAAAAGAGGTGGGTGTTAAAATAATAAACTGAAAATGATAACAAATCCACTTCGGGATTCGAGGATTATGGATTCGATATCGGTAAAAGTCGATGAGTTTTTTTTAAATCGGGAAGAATGATTTTTTATAAGGGGAAACTAAAAACTGTCGGACCATTAATGTAGTTACATGTGATACCTTAAAAAATAAATGCTTTATTATTCGCTGACGATGTACTTTTAGCAGAATCTGAAAATGAGCTCCAAATGTTAGCATATAAATTTAAATTAATAGCCAATAGATATAATTGTAAAATATCAATAAATAAGTCAAAAGTAATGGCATTTATTGGTAAATATGGAATTAGATCAAAACTTGTACTGGATAACAAACTAATAGAACAAGTATCACATTTTCAATATTTAGGAAGTGATATAACTTATAGAGAAAATAAAGATGTAGAAAATAAAGTAAATAAATTTCAGGCTATTTGTGGAACCATAAAAATAACCTTAGGTCAGAAAACAAGGAAAGATACGAAACTTAAATATATAAAACAATGGCTGTTCCTTTGTTGTTGTATGGAAGTGAAAATTGGATAATGAAATCAAGGGATAAAAGCAGGATACAGACTGCGGAAATGCTGTTTTTACGTAATGTGAAAGGATGCACAAGAGCGGATAGAATAAGGAATGAAACTATATGAGAAGAATTAAATATATATAAAATTGAAGATAAAATCAGCGAAAATAATAAGAAATGGACAGAACACTTAATGAGAATGAACAACGAAAGAATACCAAAAAGAACCTTCCTGTATAATCCCAGAGGAACAAGAGATGTTGGCCGACCATATAGAAGATGGACTCCACTTTTAACTTCGCCGGAACAGGCTGCATAGCCTAAACCTTGCAGTAGAAGAAGAAGAAGAAGAAGACCTTAAAACCCTTTGGAATTAAAAAGCCTGTAAGAGCTCATTCACTGTCCTCGCGATTGTTTTTATGTAGAAATATATAGCATTAAATTCACTAGCCAAACGAAATAAAAATCATAATATAAAACTACTAAATGAAACAAGATACGAACAAAAGAATTATAAAATTCTGTAAATGAATTATTAACTTGATACTGTAATAAAACGCAAAACCAAAATATCACCGACACAATATTATATTAAAAGATTTGAACATCCCTATAATAAAATAACGTTGAGGTAACCCCCTCTCCAATTCTCTGTCTACTGAAATACTTTATGACTTGTGTGTCCATAGGAACTGTCCATTACCTGGGGGAGAGATCAAACGTGCCGACAAGGTTCACCTTCGACACAAATACAACGTCAGGAGGAACTCGGTGGGGGGTCAGAGCTCCTGGTTCACAACAAACTTCACGTAACGTAAAATAATGTGCACACTGTCAAAATAATCACAATTCAAAAGTAAATTATTTTTGGAATCATTAAGTCTACTATAATTAAACTGTCGTTAAACAACTCCTTTTTACAATATCAGCCTAATCTTCGCTCTGATGGAACAATGTCCGACAGTAAGTGCATTTTAATAGTTTATTATAAGCAATAATGCACTCCGTTTCGACCTAGATAACTAATGTTAAATTATCTTTAGAAAAATAAAACGAAAGGAGAGGCACAATGCCGTTAACAGAACAAAGAGCGACTATTCCACTTAGAAAATACGAAATTAATAATAATAATAATAATAATAATAATAATAATAATAATAATAATAATAATAATAGCTTTATTTTACCTGGCAGAGTTAAGGCCTTAAGGCCTTGTCTACCACTCAACCAGGTTTAAAAAAAAATACAAACAAACAAAAAATAGTCTTAAATCTAAATTACAATATAGATATAAACGATTACAAGTTATGAATACAATACAATTAATATTTATAATGTATTTTGATTTACTCTAAATTTAACGAATTAAATATATAATATGTACAAGATATATAAAAAAACGAGGAAAAGATTAATGACATATGCTACTAAGTATCTCTGAATAGTTTAGGTAAAGTCTAATGCAAGCACATCAGTATTTTGCTGGACCCATTTTGCTGCTTTACGGAATATACATTTCTTTTGTTAAACGAAAACTATTTTTTTTATGTCAACTTATTTAAGAGTGTCGAATTACAGTGAAAACAAATAATGCATAACCCTAAGTTATTACCTATTTGCAAATTGTTGTATAATTCCCTACGATTTTAATATTTTTTTATCCACTGTCCCAGGTTGTCATTTCGACATTTTTGCTTTCTCTCCTGGCACTGGCGCAATTGTAATCCACTTCTGCCTGGAAGGCGAAGTTACGTTACCCCGATGATATGATGGGTGATAAAAATGATAATGAAGCGCCAGGAGAGTTTTTACCCTAAACTTAACCTACATTCCAGATCATGGTCAACCACAGGAATAATTCCATTTAAGGAAAATATCCTATGGTTTGACCGGGAATCGAACCCGGTACATCATGAACAGTAGTCAGAAACGCCCATGAAGCTGTATCGAATCATTTTCCCATTGCATTATTAAAATATTACATAAATTAAACTACTGGTTTTATATGATACATTACCAATTTAAGGTTAATTTAATTGGACCTACTGTGTGTGGTATACATTGCGACGAACCAAATATGGCGGTTGCTAGTCAGTTTTTAATTTCGGGCTTCAGGTAAACTCTCAATTCTAATGGTCGATTTTCGCTGATTTTTAGATAATACCTTCCTCGGTTTATTTTAATAGTATAGGCCTATACTGAATTTAGTTGTAAAACATGCAAAATTGCGACAGCTAAAGCGATTTTTAAATGTTCGTTTCAGGTGAAATCCTACACCTAATTTTTTATTCTGCTTGTTAAGGAACTTAAATCCCGCATGTTAATCATTATCAAGCATTATCACGCGGCACCCGCTTTTATATAAACGGACAACCATCATAGTGAGGCGGTAATACCAAGGTTCGGTTTGTATGAAAAAAAATTGCGACCGCTAGAGAGTTGACACACACACACACACACACACACACACACACACACATATATATATATATATATATATATATATATATATATACACACACTTGTTACAGTAGCTACCAGGTGGCAGTGAAGACCGAGTTCTCAATACATCTTGTATTAATGGAGAATATATTTATGAAAAATAAGTGTTTGAATTAGATTCGTCCGGTGGTGTAATGGATATCACGATGAAGTACCAATTCAGAGATGCGAGTTCATATCCCGTCCAGGCATTTATTTTTCTTATGTTATATATATATATATATGTCCACCGTTGTGGTCTCGAGGTAGCGTGCTGCCTTGTCACACAGCTGGCCCGGGTTCGATCCCCGGTCGGGGCAGTTTTTCTGGGTGAGGTTTTTATCGGGGTTTTTCCTCACCTGTAAGACAAATGTCAAGAAAGCTTTAAGGCCCAAACGGTCCCCGAAATCATATGGTCATAATCATCATCCTTCACCGGTGTGGAAAGCAACGGGAAGCTACCACACCTACAATTTCCTAGTACAGCTGCAAGCATAGCATGGACATGCTATGATCGCAGTGAAAGACCTGCCCTCGGGCAGAATTACTATATATATATATACGTATAATATATATATATATATATATATATATAAAGCTATAAAATTTGGCCATTTTCGGTGCTACTAGATGAGATCGGTGATCTGTAAATATTTTTATAAGAACAACCTCAGTAGCTTCATTCCTTAGGAATTCCCTAAAAACACATCGTCTTCTCAAACATTCTTTAGTTTTCATCTTACATTGTAGCTAACAGTTTCGAGCTTTCCCACATATATCAATTTTACATCCGTAGCAAATGCCTTCTTTTCTACTTTACGAATCCTAATATTTTGAAACGCGTTTTCAATTATTCACGGCTGTCGGACTACCATAAAATAAATTCTGCCCCAGGATACGGAGTTTACAATGTATGAAACCGATTTAAAATGTTTAATTTTTTATTCAACTGTAGTTCATATATAGTCTGCATACATATAGGCACTATATAAAGTAAAAGTAAAAGTAAAGTAATCCCACAACAGGCCCGGAGGCCCTTGGGGTAGTAGGAGGTTAAGGCTCTCATTTTTTCTAGACAATCGGCACTTTATGTCAGCCGGGTTGTCAGCCCTGCGTGACGGCCGCCTTTACCCCCAGAACAAGCGTCTGGTACTCATTTCCGTTAGAGGCTGAGTCGACCTCGGGGCCATAGTGCCGCCAGAGGGTTTGGGTCTGTTTAAAAATCCTGACCCCAACGGGACTTGAACCCTCGACCCTCCGGCTTGTAGCTCAGGCACTATATAAATCTATACTAAATTCCAAGGCGCGACAAGCCTAGAAGGCCTTAGCCTACCAACCGACTGCTGGCCTCACATCCACTTATTTACAGAGGTGGACGATCATCTAGTCAGTACAAAGGTGACGTGGTCTACGTTTTTTTTTTCAACTTGGAGCAGCTTCTTATTATATATAGGGGCCTACCTAAATTCCTCACGATACTAGGTGGACACCGATCTATGCTAGCTACTAATTCCATGAGAAAATTTCTTCCATCAGTCCAATTCCCATAGCTCTACGCCAAGGCATCATTGACATAAATCACTCGGTTCCGGTGTGGGACAGCCTTTATGTAATATTATATAATTCGCGAGATCGTTCCATTCTAGTGGTCCCGGATTCAATTCACAACTTTCTTCTTTTTCTTCTTCCAGCTCTACAGCCCTTTATGAGACCTGGCTGCTGTTAAGCCACTCCTCCATGCATACCTGTCCAACGCCCTCCTTCTCCATCCCCGGGCCCCGAGCATTCGGAGGTCCTCCTCTAATCCATCCATCCATCTCTGCTTCGGTCTTCCTGTTCTTCTTCCTCCATCTGGTCTCAGTAGTGCAAGCTTTCTAGTAGTATTCTCCTCCTCCATTCTCATTATATGACCAACCCATCTCAGTCTGCCAACTTTAATAACATTTACAATATCTGGGTCTGAATACAAATTGAAGATTTCATCATTATATCTCATCCGCCATACTCCACGATCATTTATAGATTCGCAACTTTACCACACATTTTTTCTGTCAGTACGGTATAAGTTATGGAACGAGACTCACTCACCCTTACGAAAATAACCGAACAGATACTTGGTATTATAATTAGCATTTCGATAAATAAGAGAGGAAAAACCACGTGATTTATTGTACTGTCGTCTGTTAGGTAGCGACGGCAGTAAGTTAATTAAAAAGGTATCATTCTCAGAGCATTGTGTGAAAATATATAATAATAATAATAATAATAATAATAATAATAATAACTATAATAATAGTAGAGGATGTTCGGGTAATGTGGAACCTTCGGTTTGAATGGACCCTGTTAATATCTTCTTTAATTCGTGCTGCCTTGGAACAGAAAATATTTTAACTTCTTCCCCTCATCAGCTTTGACGTATTCAAGGCCAGTTTCTTTTATTCTTTGTGCGAAGAAGGGTTAATTTGTGATATGTATGAAAATGATCATTGAAAAGTTTTTCAAGCTAAGAATTAATTATTAATTTCTGCTACTGATTATTACAAATGTTGAAAAAACGTTTAAATATATTATACTGTATTATGTAGATGTTGTTTTAATACGCTGCACTGGCGGATTTTGTTTGATATATTATGTAACATGCTGGCTGTATAAAATAATTAAACATAACAAAGGAATTCGGTTAATGTGGATCGTCCATGAGGCGGTTAAAGTGGACCTGGGTCCACTTTGCACGAATACGTGTATTTTATCAATGAGGATGTTTTCTGTAAAACCATGCACTTAATTAATTTTATTTAGTGCACTTGTAACTTTATTTAATCCAAAGACCGTCACTTTCTGCAGTTGAATGACGTGTGAATGTTATAATCAACAATATTTTTCTCAAAACACTAAATAAATATCAACTTTTTTAATTACGATCAACCATAAATATTTTCAGATTAATCTGTGCCTGCCTGAATAAATTAATAAAGTAAATAAACTTAAAAATAGACTAAAAGCTAATGTGGACTCTGGGGTTCACTTTAACCGAATATGGAGGTTAAAGTGGTCCTTTCTTGTAATGTAAAAAAGTTTATAGGCTATATGATTATGTTTCCATATTTGCATAAAATAACAATGTTATTTCATAGTTATAACACTAATGATAATTACTGTAGTTAAACAAAATTAAACTCCCTTAAAGAACACTGCGCTATAAGCCGGAAGGTCGAGGGTTCAAGTCCCGGTGGGGTCAGAATTTTTAAACTGACCCAAACCTTCTGGCGGCACTATGACCCTGGGGTCGACTCAGCCTCTAACTGAAATGAGTACCAGACGCTAGTTCTGGGGTAAAGGCGGCCGTCACGCAGGCCGACAGCAAGTGCCGATTGTCCAGAAAAAGTGGGAGCCTTAACCTCCTACTACCCCAAGGGCCTCCTGAGGCATGTAGTGAGATTACTTTACTTTAATTGAAAGAAGAAAAAGAACCAATTCAAAAAAGCATCCACATTACTCGAAGTTCCTCTAATAATAACAAAAACAATAATAACAATAACAACAACAATAATAAAAACAACAACAATAAGAAGTATTATTATTACTCGTATTATTATTTATTTTATTAATTTTAATAATTTTAGATGCATGAAACACCAAATGCTTCTGGTGAGGTAATTCGTGATAGACGCTGGTATTAAAAACGGAGGTATTTGAAAGTATGAATTCGTGAAAAAAAACATGTTTGATTCTTCCAAACGTTTATTTATTTTTGTGTTTTGATTATGTAAAATATTTATTTTTAATTTCGTTTATCACTGAACAAATGAGTTGTTTTGCCTGTTAAGTCTTATTAACGGAATAATGGATAACTAATAACATAAAAGTATATAAAATTATGTTTGTATGATTTATAAACTATAGAAAAAACACATGTTACACAATACATTCTACGTTTTCTGTTTTATTAAAGTGCTATTTATATTTTACCCAGTATATTAGAAATATTGTCTCCGTTTCTGACAAAACTTGTTAATTTTCATCAAAAATGGAATCTCTCGAGATCCAAGCTAAAACGCCATTGCTACAATATGGCATTAAGGGACCGGTTCTAAGACAGGATTTGATGCGACGTCGTAATGACCGAGAAGGAAAAGAATGCGACAAAAGAAACAGAGAGAGAGAGAGAGAGAATAGGAGACAGAGCGACAGAGAGACAGAAAGAGAGAGAGAGAGAGAGAGAGAGAGAGAGAGAGAGAGAGAGAGAGAGAGAGAGAGAGGAAAGAGATATAGAAGATATAAAATGAAAATGAGGCTGGAAGGTATTGAATAGCAAGAGAAGTATAACAATGGATGCTGACGTTTGTATGTCAGTAGTGTTCTCTCGATGACAGGAGCTGATGTAGTTTTTACTAAGTTTTGCGAACGTGTTTTGTATCAACAATGTAAGTCAGCCATGTATCACCTTCGCCAGAGGGGTGGTCTCCATATTCCACTCATACCTTTCTGCAAGATTGATGTACGGTCACATGACCTAGGGCGATGGACTCAACTGTTTTATTCTCTTCTCCAAATGGACAACAGAAGGATGGGAAAAGAGAAAACTTTTTTTATGATTCAACTACAGAACACGTAGATTATTTACTTTTGAAAAAAAGTAAGTACTTATATTAGTTCACTGCCATAAGGTTTATGTACCGAACTAAAAGTCCATATAAAAATATTATGAATTATTAAATCTGTCTCAAACAATCCCAGTTTCTATAAATGTCTAAAAAAACTGAAAATAGAAACCATAAAATTTTGCCTTGAATAATATCTTTCCCACGACCAGCCTCACGAGCCAGTGGTCAGCGTTTCTAACTACGGGTTCGATTCCCGGTCAAATCATAGGAATTTTTCCTTAAAGGGAATTGTTCCTATGGTTGACCATGGTCTGGAATTTAGGTTAAGTTTAGGATTAAGGATTCTCCTGGTCGCATCACTACATCATCATCGCCCATCATATCATCGGGGCAGCATAACTCCGCCTTCTAGGCGCCCCAACCTCAGAAGTGGTTTACAATTACGCCAATGCCAGGAGAGAACACTAGAAATGTCTCCGCCCGGAGAAACGAATGGGGGACTATTTTACCTCCGGAAATTTTTACCTCCGGAAATGTTTACCCCAGTTGGAATACATGTCCGCGTTTCTTGATGATTGCATTTTTATGGGAATGATCGCCACTTTTTTTTTTTTTTTCCGTCTGGTTTATCGCCTTCGACTTGTCCGGCATGGGTAACCTTTTTGGCAGCAATGCTACCGCCGGCATAGCTCTTGGGGTCATTTAAGCATGCAGGACACTCCACCACGACAAGGTAAACATACCATTGAGGGTTTAGTTTTTTTTTTTGGTACACTTTTTCAATTTTGTAGGTCATAGAAAACAAACATTCTTATGTTTTTTTTCATATTGTAAGCCTATTTTTTCCCTTTACAGAGATTTAGGCGCTCTCCCCCTACAGGGAAGAATTTGAACCATACTAATTTAGTTACAGTTGTTTTCGTATAGATGTCATTTTGAGTGGTACGTGGTCAGCGTTCCGCCTCATACTGACATCTAGGAAACCAAGGTAGTACTAGGACGGGAAAATTCGGTAAATTTTGATTAGAGGCCTTTTCATTCAGGCTTAAGGATTTTTTACGAGCCTGAAAATCTTCAGACTGGGGACCCACGGCTTAAAGTCCCTCCCGGAGGACTTGCTCCTTGGATTTTTCCATCCTAAAAAATCCATCGACCCCGGCCGGGTTTGAACCCGCGACTCTTGGGACCAGAGGCAAGGAGCATAACCACTAGTCCACCGCGGCCGACTTCTTATGTTTTTAATGCATAAAAATCGGGTCCTTAATAATGACTAAGGCTAGGATTTGTATGTAATTACATACTTTCCCTTTGCTTACACATGGGTAAAATTGATATATGTTCACGAATTAGAAACTTAGGCTACTTATCATATTTGAAAATTTATCATTACACATTTTTACATTTGACCATAATTACATATTTTAAAGATTTTTAAGTAAATGTACATATTAAGGCTCTTAATTTAAAAAATATGTTCATCAGCGGAAAATAATTAAAAACAATATATATGACAATATTTGTTTACATAAAAAAACCTGATTGTACACTGGAACTGTCTTTTCCAACCTATACAAAAGCTGCCGAGAAACGGTCAAAGAAGAATTTCATTTACTAAACACGATAATCGTAGATACAGAAATACACTGAAAACTTGAGTAGGGCCTATATGGTTCCACTGAGCAAGGTCTCTTTTTAAAATCTGAACGATCTACTGTTCACGAATGAAATAATAGAAATATAGAGGTGGCACACCGTGATATAGTTGGTTAAGGCAATATCCTAAAAGCTGGAAAATCGGGGATCGAGACGCGATGGGGTAGAGATTTTTAAACTGCTTAATCTTCTGGCGGCATCATGACCCTGGTTCGACTCAGCCTATAAAAATTACAACATACTAATTATGTTGTGGGGGTAAAGGCGGCTATCACACAAGGCTGAAAACTCTTGCCGATTGTCTAGATCTAGAAATATGGGAGCCTTAACCTTCCATCGAAAGCATTTATTATCTACATTATTAAGATTGGAATTTATTGTATTATCACTTTATCTTATTATATATTTTTATTTAATTTCTTTTAATTAT
Source organism: Diploptera punctata (assembly GCA_030220185.1). Classification (NCBI taxonomy): domain Eukaryota; kingdom Metazoa; phylum Arthropoda; class Insecta; order Blattodea; family Blaberidae; genus Diploptera; species Diploptera punctata. The sequence goes on along the minus strand of JASPKZ010008096.1, from coordinate 249,057 downwards.
GAATTAAATTTTAGAATAGTTTTTTTTAACTTTTTCTGTATGTGAGGGAGCTCTAGGGCTTTCGATATATCCTTAAGACTTGTAGCGGGATAATTTTATAATAGAAACACGACAATACACTTGTTACCACGTTTTCAAGTATTTAACTGTCCCATCCCTTCAAATTTAATCTTAAAGTTAACATGTAATGTAAATGTATATATAATTAAATTTTAATATATTTAATATTACATATTTTAAGGAATTTTTATGTAACCTTACATATTTTACATAATACTATTACGTAAATATGTACATATTTTCTATGTTAATCTAATATAAAAATGAATGTTTGTTTGTTTATACGTACTTTATGCGCAGCCAAACCGTTGATCCGATTGTGATGGGGATTTTTGCAAAATGTTCAGGAGATTCCCGGGATGAACATAGGCTATAAGAGAATTGTAATGCTCAACTCCTACACCCTTAAAAATCGCCGTTTGTAGTGGAAAACGTGAAAAAAGTAGCTCTTTGGACGCTTAAATTGCTTACGCTGCCTAAACCATAACAAAGACACAACATTAATGTATACAGAATTGAATATTTCAAAAAGCTCTACAAAAAAGGTCTGCGACAGCATATGTTTATCTCTTACGAATAACTCACAATAACCATCTTTGTCTTTCATTGATGCCAAGAAGATCGAGACAAACACATATTACTGTGCAAGCATAGCAAGCATATGGCGGCTATTCTTTTACGGATAACTCACAATAACGAATTTTGTTTTTAGCTCATTTATGCCAAGAACGTCGAGATACGAATAGATTCCCGGGCAACACTGGTTAATCAGCACGGGCATCTTAAAATAATTACGATATATTTATAATTATTTTTCATTTTACTTATTCAACTAATCATAAGAAGTACATTAAGTTTTGTATTTCAGCTCATTTATGCCAAGAAGATCGGGATGAGTAGATTCCCGGACAACGCCGGCTAAACAGCACGGGGTATCTAAAATTAATTACGATATCAACTTTTCCATCCTCTTATTTAACCAAACATAAAATACATTAATTTTCGTATTTCAGCTCGTTTATGTCAAGAAGATCGGGATAAGTACATTCTCGGGCAATGCCGGGTAATCAGCACGGGGTATCTAAAAAACATAAATTTATAATTATTTTTCCTTTTACTTATTCAACTAAACATAAGAGCACATTTATTTTAATTTATTTAGGCGTAGCAGAGCACGCCGGGTATTAGCTAGTATTACATAAAAATCCTACCCTTAGTAATGACGTGCAATGAGCAATGTTCACTTAAGCTTCATTTTTTTCGTAGTGGCTATAGAAAAGAGGAGGCAGATGGGTGAATTACTTTCCCAGTCGGATTGTTAGACCTCAAGGTTATTATAAACGATAGAGACCATGCAAGTCATTAAGGGAATACAATGAACGCTTCCTGAAAGATGAAAGAGACCGAAACGTAACGTTACATTTCAACTTGTAATTTTAGACTTTCTTACAATACAATGCGACACAAACAGAATGACACCGCCATCACAAGAAACTTGAGCTATGCATTTTTTTGCAAGGAAATCTGCAATAAATGGACAAAGACTGTTCAAAGAGACGATCCTAAAGGTCTTTCAACTGTGAAATCGACCAACTGTAGACACCGTTTGATTCTACTATAGAAAAAACATGCATTTTGAGCAGTCTTCGAATTGATGGAAAACGTAATTCTTCATGATATATTACTCTCAAGTCGAATGAGTAAAATTATGTATTCATGTATTTATACAGAGTCAGTAAGTTAAGTTTATATTAAAACCTTTATCTAAATTCTTCTGCCTTCCCACTAAATTACTTAATTAGTAAATCACTAAATTACAAAGCCAATTTTTTTTCTGAAGCAATAAAATATAAAACTGAAAAAAATCTTTACTCATGACCCAAATAACTAACCAACACACTGGCACTATCGAACCCATAGGTTAACGGCCACGCGGACATAAGTTCTCCATATATCCCTATCCTGAGTTAATGTTTTCCAATCACCCCCTGTATATTCTACTTACCTCATACCATTGTTAATGTTTCTCCTAACTAGTTCTTCCTCTACCAAATGGGCTTTTTTACCCCCCCCCAAATTCGAACTGTAGAAATATTAAGTTTTATTTTTTTAATACCATCAAGAATTACACTAGCTTTTTAGTATTTATTTTATTATAAATGAGTTAGTTTACTTTGGGAAGTTGTTACAATATTAATTCAAATAGTACAGGGTATACGGTATTTCATATTGATCCTAAAAAAACTTGTATTAATATAAGACAACCCTTGAGGATGCCAGACGCAGTCTCTGGCGAAACGTCGGGGAACTACAAGCCTCACGACCACGGCCTACAGCCCGAAAATCTTCTTCAAGATCATCATAGCAACTCCGGCCGTGAAAGTCCACGTGAATACATTGTATTAATATAATTTATAGAATAATACAAAAATAAACCTTTTCATTTTGAGGAAAGTAATTTTTGTTTTCGCCAAAGCATTATTGTAATAACTAGGGAGCGGATTTTTATGTAATAAAATATAAGATTGCAATGCAGATAGTATATATTATTCAACTGTTTGTGTGTAAAACAAGATACAAGACAGTCAAAAGTCTTACTTCTCGTTATACATTCAACTGTTCGTGTGTTGAACCAAAACAAAAGACAATCATAAGCCTAACTTCTCATTATACTACGTTGCAATCTTAACTTTTAGCACATACAAATCCGCTCCCTACTAATAACTAATTTAGTCACTCACTCGCCGGTACATGGAACTCGTGGATCAAATGCCGCATTCACTAAGACCTCCATCGCCCATAGCCAACTGAATTCAGTTGACATCATTTATATCTAGGCCTATCCTAATATTATCTTTCTAATGGTCTTATGTCCAAGGATTTATCATAAGTAATGCCACGAGTGATTTCCAATTTATCTATATAATTTGGAAATCAAGAGTTGCATTTGTTAGGACTATTTAACGAATATAATTATACTGTATACTTACAAATCATTATTTAACAATAATTATTTTAAAATATTTATATATTTAATGTAAACGGCGATGTTTGAAAACAAATGAGAAACGATTGGTACGCTTCATTTGCTTCTTTTGTTCATCACTGCTACCAGATCATAATATTATTCATTGCCAAAATATCGCAATGTTGTAAGAATGCACCCTAGTGGAGAAATTTATAGCCAACGTTATAGGTATTAATTAATTTCTGATGTCCTATGATGTAAATATGTCAATTATATTTTTCTGCGTCATTTTCTGGAAAATAATTCATTTAAGAAAGTGCAAACAGTGGTTTCTTTTTTATTTGTGGTATAATCAATTGTTACAAATGTTTTTATATTATCTCTCGTATGCGCTTTCTGTTGACATTCATGCACTATATATACAATCTGGTAGCCGTATTTCTTAGACAGTCAGTCACTGCAAAATGATGCTATGACCTATTCAGAATGTTAAAAGGAGGTGCTTTCTTAATTATGATAAACTTTAGTTGGTAAATTTTAGGCGAAACACGACTGTGATTGGTTGTAAATAAAAAATCATTGAAATGTGATTGGTCATTGACTCCCATTTGGGGCATGAGTTAAATAGTCAATAAATGTTTTGAAATCATGTATACTGTCAACCATTCTTAATCTCATAGACTTACTAATCCTGATTGTGTTATGACAGCAGCAATAGATAGGCAATCGTTGTGTCATAGGGCCTAACTCAATTTGAGTCTCGATATAGATTGAATTACTGTGCAGTGAAAGATCCTGTACCACTGGTTGCAGGGTGTCCATCATTTATAGGCTATAAATTATGAAGTTCCTCGTTACGAAGCTTTCCATATTAACCATCCCCACCATTCATGAGACCGAATATGATATAATACACATGTCTATATTATATATGGTCACACGTAGAAATACATTATATAATGGAAATGGACAGCTAATGACAAATGAGGGAAATTTTGAGGAAGTGGCTGAATTCAAATACCTAGGAACAATAATCACAAATAGGAATGAGATGGACAAAGAAATTAAACATAGGCTCAATTCTGGAAATGCGTGCTATTATGCATTGCAGAGACTCTTGATGTCCCAACTCCTTTCAAAAAACGTTAAACTGAAAATATATAAAACTATTAATCTACCAGTTATATTATATGGGTGCGAAACATGGACTCTTACTTTAAGGGAGGAAAGGAGATTACAAGTATTTGAGAATAAAGTACTTGGAAAATTTTTTGGACCAAAGCGAGATGAACAAATAGGTGAAATGAGAAGACTTCATAACAATGAACTACATGGTCTTTATAGGAAGTCAGATATAATAAGAACAGTTAAGTCTCGTAGACTTGATGGGCAGGACATGTTGCACGTATGGGGAATGAAATACTTGCATGGAAGCTTCTTGTAGGAAAACCAGAGGGAAAACGCCCAGTGGTAGACTAAGAATGAGGTGGGAGAATAGCATTAACTATGATTTGAGGGAAATAGATTATACAGGGAATGATTGGAAAGCATTAACTCAGGATAGGGATATATGGAGAGCGTATGTCCGCGCGGCCATGAACCTACGGGTTCGATAGTGCCAGTGATTACGTAAGTAAGTAAGTAAGTAAGTAATACTTACAATACTAAAGTGCCTTATTTTTAATGACCAAAATTGTATAAATTAAAGGGATGCAGGCCTACAGAATTTATATTACACATAGATACTAATGAAATCCCTATAGTTTTACTATATAGATTATAGTTTAGAAATCGTGTTACTATTTAATATTACAGCACTATACAAATATTGTTAAGGTAGAAATATATCAAAAATATAAAAACGTTAAATTATTTAAGAATACACACTAAAAAGTAATAAAATTGTAAGCATCATTATGAATTGTAATTATTCATCAGTTATTCTCAGTCATTACTCATTAGTTTTAAAAAAACGAGAGTTAACCGTTTATAGGTCTATTTTAATGGCTCTCAGAAGTCTGAGATCGCTAAATTAGATTTCTAAGTTAGAGCCTATACATTTTTTTAAAAATATTGTCAATCCATTGTCTTTTTTTTTCAGAGCAGATTTTAAGCATAAAATATATTTCAGAAAATAAATGGATAGACATATATGATAATACTGTACATCAACTATGAGAATATGTGGACCTTAATAAGGCATATACTGCAATTAAGAGGAATACATGTATCGTATACTACTTGAATTCGGAATTCCTCAAAATTAGTATAGGCCTACATGTCTAAATTGCACAAGGAACAGGTTACTGGAAAACAGTTTCGAAAATCTTTTGAAGTTCGCAGTTTGTTAAAGCAAGCAGATGGTCATTTCCACTGCTCTTCAACTTTGTACTAGAGAATGCGGCTAAATCTTTACAGTATAAAGAGGAAGTACCACGGTCATATTAATAAGGTGTTGTTTCATGGAATGTCGTCCAATTTGGGACCGGTGTCAGTGTTCACCTAGCATAATAAGAAATTTGCATACCTATATAGCTATGATAAGTAGAGGATCCAGTTAAAGGAAAGTAAATATAACGGCTGAGGAACGCGACATGCTGACCTCTTGTAACTCCTGTACTAGTTAGATTATCATCTCTGGAAATGACAGTTGTGGAAGTGAGGCCAGTAGCTAGCTAGAATGCCAAGGACATTCTAGATTAGTCGCGCAGTGGAGTTTGAAAAAAAAAAGGCGGTTCTTACAGTTTCTTTGAAGGGACGTAAAACATATTCTGTTATTTTAAGGGAGATGAAGAGAATAAAGTGCTAGGAAAATTTTGGATCTAAGAGAGACGAAGAGAGCCATGAATAGAGAAGACTACATAAGAGTTACACGATCTTTATGGGAAACCATATGTAATTAAAAGAGCAAGAGGCAAATGAACTTATGGTAGAAAAACGAGGAGTGAATTATCAGGGAATTATTGGAAAACGTTAGCCCAGGATAGAGAGAGCTTACATGCACTAAGGCCATGAACTGGGTTCAATACTGACAGTTATTTAAGTCTTCAATTTAATTACGGTATTTTCGGATTCGGGTAAACATAAGTAGTCCCTATCCATGTCCCCATGTATAAAACAGCAATATTTAGCCTATATGCCTACATGTTTGTTATATGTATAAATAACACTGGTCAACATGATTTTTGTCTCATGAGTACCAATAGTTGTACTTAATGCAGTTTTTTATCGTGTTTTCAAATATGTATTCGGAAATTCTCCTTCACCCACAGTTTTTTTTATTTCAATTTCAATTAATGGATTTAAATAATTACTTTTTTAATAAAGGTTTATTTCGTCCATTTGTCCATTGTAAAATAAAACCAAATGAGCTAACTCAGGAGATTTCAGCTATGGAAAAGAGATATCAAGGCAAATGGAACCCTAATATTCAAGCCGATTATTGTTGGACCATCAAGAGGGATACTCCACAGGCGAAATATAGCAGAAAATCGTCATTTCTTTACTTTCTAGATTAGTTCAAATGTTCGAATATTGTGGAGTTACGAATGTAGAAAATAAGTATTAAAGTGTCTGAAATTATAAATTTCTGTATCTCAGAAACCGTGCGTGATGGAGAAAAATCGATATCATATTGAACTCAGGAGAAAAAATACTATCAGAATCATATATTACTAGGCACATATTTTTCTTTCTGAGGAAAAAAAAAAGTTTCTTTTTTGTTGCTCAGTGTAATGAGTATAATCAATTTTATTGTCTACTTTACGTAGCCTATAGGTATTATTTATGTAATTACGAATTAAGCAATTACTTCTTTTTAATATTTAAATTACTTAGGAAGTTATTGCGGACTTCATAAAATTAATCTACACAATATACAATTTTAAATACAGAATTTTGAAGTAAAGACAATAGACAATTATTCTCCAGCTCTTAGGAAAATTTTTGGGCAAAAAAGAGGTGGACAGGTGAATGGAGAAAACTACACAATAGTGAGCTTCAAGCTATGTATAGGAAGCCAGATATAATAACAGTTAAGTCTCATAGACTGCGATAGGCAGGAGATGTGGCATGTATTGGGAATGAAAGAGGTGCATGGAAGCTTCTTATAAGAAAACCAGAGAGAAAACGCCCAGTTGGTAGATCTAGAATGAGATGGGAGAATAACATTATCGATGAAATGAGGGAAGTACATTATACAGGGGACGATTGGAAGCATTAGCTCAGGATAGGGATGTATGGAGAGCTTATATCCACGCCATACCTACGGGTTGAGGGATGAAAGAGGGACATGAAATCTTCTTATAGGAAAACCAGAGAGAAAACGCCCAGTTGGTAGATCTAGAATGAGATGGGAGAATAACATTATCGATGAATTGAGGGAAGTACATTATACAAGGGACGATTGGAAGCATTAGCTCAGGATAGGGATGTATGGAGAGCTTATGTCAGCGCAGCCATACCTACGGGTATGAGGGATGAAAGAGGGACATTAAATCTTCTTGTAGGAAAACCAGAGGGAAAACGCTTAGTTGGTATTCATCTATCGTGAGGTGGGAGAATAACATTAATCATGATTTGAGGGAAGTAGATTATACAGCAGATGGCTGAAAAACATTGGCTAAGGATAGCTTATTGGCTTATATCCGCGCGGCTATGAACCTACGGGTTCGATAATGCAAGTGAGTTAGACAAAAAGTTTAGTATAGTTTTGTTAATTTGATTTTATTATAATTTGTTGTTTAAAATGCGTAAAGGAAACTTTTTACTTTTTATATAACTTACAGTTTTGAACATAAACATAGTGCACCATTTGGAAGTTAATTTTCTACCTTCCCCTACTGTGAACTTTTTAGACCCATCCACTGTATAGAGAGAGGAACGAATATGCTTCTTACGAGATTGGCCTCTAAGGAATACATTTTTACAGAAACTCGTATATTTCCATACAAATGATTCTCCTGGCGGTGGTTAATAGGATGCAGGGTCTTGGTTCAATTTGAGTTTCATTACAAGAAACATAATCTAAACATTGGATTATTCCATTTTAGAGAATAGCGGCAGTTCCGACGAAAGTAATAGACTGAATATTACAAACCACAAGGTATTCTGTGGCACGCAAACTTATACAATGCCCAGAAAACAGGAAGCATATCATCAACCTGATGACAAATAATGAGTTTGCTCCATTCTTTTATCCTGGTTGTGTTGTAAAAATGTAGCCGGAAACGCAATTTCCTCTTGTTCCCTGATAATTTCTAATAGAATTTGTTTATTATATTGTTGGCTCATTGTATCAATAAAAGTTTAGATTATTTTATTCTTCATCTTGACATTTTAATTAACGATGCACTCAACCGAAATTCGCGTGCTACATCGCATTAAAATTTTGTGAAGTGAACAACAATAACGTGAATTTCGGTGAAAAAACATCATTATGGATGTAGGAATTCATAAAAACTATGGGAATGTACTTAGATACATGTTATTGGACTCAGCGAGTAGGTGACTCGAACGCTAGCGTTTCAAATTCTTTTTTGAGTACTCGGTTCAAACCTTCGATCAACAAATTTTACTCCTCTTGTGTTAGAACATGGAATACTCTTCCACGATTGTCAGACTGCTAAACTATAACATATTTCAGAAAGAAACTGAATAATTTTTATTAACTAAAATCAATACCTCACTAATATTGTTCTTTTAACAAATAAATTTGTATTTATCTTTTATTTAATTAAAATATTGAGATGTATCAATATTTCTACTTAATGTCTTAAACACACACACACACACATATATATATATATATATATATATATATATATATATAATGTCGATGTTATAACTATATTCTTGACATTTGGCAATGAAGGCAACTATGATATGAAAAGAAAAATGAATGTTGAGTCGGGATTTGAACCCGTCTCTAAACTCGGTACATTAAACGCTCTAACCATCTGAGCACTGAAGTATCCTAACACAAACATACATTTTTCTTATATATGTAGAATTCTCAATTCACTCAAGAGGTAGCAGGAAGTCGTTCTAATCTAGCGGCCATTATAACAGGTAAGCAATTTTTTTAAAGAGAATATTTACTTTATAGCAGTAACGCTTGTATATTTAGATGTTATAACTATATTTCTGACATTTGGCAATGAAGGCAAATTAGATATGAAAAGAAAAATTAATGCTTGAGTCGGGATTGAAACCCGAGTCTCTAAAACTCGGTACGTTTAGCGTTCTAACCATCTGAGCCACTCAAGTATCCTAACACAAACATACATTTTTCTTATATATGTAGTATTCTCAATTCACACAAGAGATAGCGGGAAGTCGTTCCAACTGCCATCTAGCGGCCACCATAATAGGTAAGCATTTTTTAAAGAGAATATTTACTTTATAGCAGTAACGTTTTATACTTAGATGTTATAACTATATTTTTGACATTTGAACCCGAGTCTCTAAACTCTGTACGTTTAGCGCTCTAACCATCTGAGCCACGCTATCATTTATTTTTCTTTATAGTAGTAACTCTGCCAGAATAAATAAAGCATTATTATTATTATTATTATTATTATTATTATTATTATTATTATTATTATTATTATTAACGCTTGTGTGAATTGAGAATACTATATATATTTTTTCTAAGAAAAATGTATGTTTGTGTTAGGATACTTGAGTGGCTCAGATGGTTAGAGTGCTAAACGTACAGAGTTTAGAGACTCGGGTTCAAATCCCGACTCAAGCATTAATTTTTCTTTTCTTTTCATATATATATATATATATATATATATATATATATTATATTAATACATTACATATTAAAATTTAAAACAATTACATACATAGATACCAGAACAACTGGATGAATCATTTGTGACGAATGAGTTGAAATAGAGTTTCCAAGGCCATGCTTCGTTATTGTCCAACAGGGAAGAGATCTCTGGGCCGTCCAAGGAAACGCTGGATACAAAATTCATCAGTGGTATCGTAACAGGCCTATAGGCCTAAGACTTGGTTGGATGAAGAAGAAGAAGTGTATAGTAGACTCAGCAAATAAGACGGTATGGACACGTCCAACGAATGGAAGTGGATCGGCTACAAAATTTGTTTTGGAATGGAAACCTGAGGGAAGACGAGACAGAGGAAAAACTAAAACTTCTTGGAGTCAGGAAATATATTCAGACATGAAGGAGAAACATCTACAACCAGGAGATTGGATGGACCGACAAAACTGGCTATTAGAAACCGGACGATGTCGAAGACATTAATCAACCGTGGATCTATCTATCTAGCAGATAGGAGCTGCTCTTCCTTTGTGTATATATTATTTTAATAATTTTAATTAACATCAATACTCAAGGAAATTACTCTGAGCTGGAATTTCATTATTAGAACATTTAATATATTTGAAATTAGATCCCGCATCACAGCTCTTTGGTGCATGACATATCTTGGTGCAGAGACCACGTGCTTCATCGAAACCTCATGTGGGAAATAATTTTTTTTTCATGGAATTTCGGTCAGTATGATATAGGTGCCCACCCACCATCGTGAGGAACTTGGGCAGCTATAATAAGTAACAAGTCCAGGTTGAGAAAACTTGCTGACCTCATGTCGCCCCTGTGTTTGAAACTCCATGACGCGACAGGCTAGAAGACCCTTGTCCTACCAGAAGGCTGCTGGCTTCACATCCACATATGTTATTCGCAGACGTAGACGATCATCCAGCCAGTGTGGGGGGTGACATGTAGTCAGTATATCAGGTCCCTCGGCCGTTATAGCTGCTTTTCTCAATCTGGAGCCACTAAATATTGTAGCTACCCAAATTCCTCACGATACTGCCTGGGCACCGGTCCAATACTGGCCGAAATCCCATGACAATATTTCTTCACCCATGGGGATTCGAACCAGCACAAGTCACGTAGTTTTATGCCAAGGCACCATGCCTTAAACTTCTCGGCTACGGCGCGGGACTTTTTCCTCAATACTTAAGTAAAACACTATACTGAGCTAGAATTTAATTATTAGAACATTTCATATCATAGTCCACCGCTGTGGTCTCGACATAGCGTGCTGTCTTGTCACGCAGCGGGCCCCCGGGTTTGATCCGCGGTCGGGACAGTTTTTCTGGGTGAGGTTTTTATCGGGGGTTTTCGTCACCTGTAAGACAAATGTCAGGAAAACTTTAAGGCCCAAACGGTCCCCGAAATCATATGGCCATCGTAATCATCATCATTAATATTCATCTTAGATTAAGCTTAGGATTAGGGACTCTCTCCTGGCGCACCACTATCATCATCATCACCCGTCATATCATCGGGGCAACGTAACCTCGCCTTCCAGGAGGCGCCCCAACTTCAGAAGTGGATTACAAGTAGGCCTACGTCATGCCAGGAGAGAACACCAGGAATGCCGAAAGACAACCTGGGTCATTCGCAAAAAAAAAATCAAATCATCATTGATATTAAATTCCGCGCCATAGCCAGGTGGCCTATGACATATCTTGGTGCAGAGCTACGGGACATGAACTTCATCCAATTCTCATGGGGGAAGAACTTTTTCCATGGAATTTCGGCCAGTATGATACCAGTGCCCACGACGGTGAGGAATTTGAGTAGAGTAATAAGTAGCAGGTCCAGGTTGAGAAAACTGTCTGACTTCATGTCACCATTATGTTGGCCGGATAATCGTCTAGCTCTGTAAATAGCACATGTGGATGTGAGGCCAATAGCAGGCTGATAAACCATGGGGCTACTAGGCCTATGTCGCCGAGGAGTCTTTTTTTTATTAAATCAATCTATTATTCTAACAGTTATATTATATGGATGCGAAACATGGACTCTTACTTTAAGGGAGAAAGGAGATTACGAGTATTTGAGAATAAAGTTCTTAGGAAAATTTTGGACCAAAGAGAGATGAACAGACAGGTGAATGGAGAAGACTACATAACAGTGAACTACATGGTCTTTATAAGAAGCTAGATATAATGAGAACAGTTAAGTCTCGTAGACTGCGATGAGCAGGACATGTTGCACGTATGGGAATGAAATACGTGCATGGAAGCATCTTGTAGGAAAACCAGAGGGAAAACGCCCAGTTGGTAGACCAAGAATGAGGTGGGAGAATAACATTAAATATGATTGACGGAAGGAGATTATCTAGGGGATGATTGGAAAACATTAGCTCAGGATAGGGATATATGGAGAGCTTATGTCCGCGCGGTCATGAACCTACGGGTTCGATAATGCCAGTGAGTTAGTGAATACAACAAAAAATCCAAAAGAAACTTCAAGCGCGACAGGCCTAGAATATACTTGTCCTACCAGTCGGCTGCTGGGCTCACATCCACATGTGTAAATCACAGAGATAGATGATCATCTAGCCAGTGTAGGTGTGACATGTGGTAAGCATGTCTGGTCTCCCAGCCGTTATAGCTGGTCTTCTCAACCTGGAGTCGCTACTTATTGTAGCCTCACGATGCTGGGTGGGCACCGGTCCCATATTGGCCGAAATTCTATGAGAAAATTTCATCCCGCAGGCGGACTCGAACCAGCGCAAGTCCCGTAGCTCTGCGCCAAGGCTTCTTGCTTTAACCACTCAGCTACGGCGTTCTAGATGCGATAAACTTTAGATATTGAAGTGTCTATAAATAAAAAATTTAATAAAATAGCAATAAAACAGAAAAATCCATAGAATGAAAATAGTAGAGAGAGATCATGCCTCCAATGTTTGTAGCGAGACCGCTAACCATACATAAAGCACGATAAAAAAATAATTTAAGAACTCTGGATTCATTGTAGGTCAAGTTTGGTACAAACATCAGTACAACAGTACAATAATTTATAACTGTTGAATTTTTCAATTTACTACGGCTTCTTAGGGGTGGTCTCTTTTTACGGCTCGGTTATCATAAAAGGATTATACTGCTACAATTTATTAACATGCGCGACTCTTTGGAGCGGCTCACAATTTAAATTCAAGTGATGTTACATAGTAGTTAGAACTGGCATAACTTCAGTAACGAGCACGATATTTCATTCCTTCCGATCTAGTTTCAGAGAATGTATCCGACCTTTTGGGACCATCCTTAATACTTCATGGTATTGTAATAATTTTTTGCGCGATAGTGTGTTTTGTCGTACTTACAGCAATGGCGACCACGATTGAAAGTTCAACTTCCTACCTAAATAATAATATAATTATTTAAAAATAATAATAATAATAATAATAATAATAATAATAATAATGATAATAATAATGATAATAATAATGATAATAATAATAATAATAATAATAATAATAATAATAATAATAATAATAATAATAATAATAATAATGAAGAACAGACCATAAAAGGAATTCTGAGATTCTCAAAGAATTACAAACAAAATCAGTCATGGAATATGTACAATAATACAGAAACAACTGGAAATCTCACGTAAGAAGAATGAGCAGAACAAGAATATCATCATCATCATCACTCCAGGGATTAGGCAATTGCCCGTTCCGACTTCATATTGCATCAGCCCAACGTCTTCTAGGTCTTCCAACATCACGCCTTCCTCTTGCTTGATAATTTCTGGCTAACAATGGATATCTCTCCTTACTCATTCCATCCATGTGATCAATCCATTTCTGTCTGTAATTCGTGACTTTATCCAATAAAGGCTGTACTTTCAATTCTTCTCTTATATCCTCATTTCTTATTCTATCAAGTCTTGTACATCCTTTTACTTGTCTTAGGAACCGCATCTCTGCCGTCTGTATTCTATCCTTCTGTCTTTTCACAAGAATACCACGTCAAATCTTAAATTACCAGCCACCAGTCAAGAGATCTTTGGGCAGACTCTTTAAACGTTGGATTGAGACCGTAACAGACCACTAGGTCTATCACATGAAAAGAATAATAATAATGATAATAATAATAATAATAATAATGATAATAATAATGATGATAATAATAATGATGATAATAATATTAATAATAATAATAATAATAATAATAATAATTATTATTATTATTATTATTATTATTATTATTATAATGCTTTATTTTAGCTGGCAGAGTTACGACCATAAGGCCTTCTCTTCCACTCAACCAACGAATAGTAGAATTATACAAAAATTACATAGGCTACTTATTAGAATTTTAAGATATTACTAAATTCAGGCTAATAAACAAAATACAATGATGATGTGATCTAATACTAGTTAATACTAACAAAAAACATGGAGTATAATACATATACTGTAATATTAGGCCTAAATATTACAAAGCACGTGTGAGAAGTAAAACCACTGCCCTATATGTATACTACGTACAATGTATATAGGCCTACAACAATATATACATAAGATAGTACTAATATACATTATACGAAACAAATCACTGCATTTTAAATGAACTGAAATTTATTTGAAACAATATAAAACAATAAATACGTACTTACCGCCATTTTGTCACTAATTGGTATCACGGCCTCCTGTAGTTTCGGCTAATAAATATTGCTCAAACTGTTAACGTTTATCAGTTGTTTATAATGATCGCAAATATTTCCAACAAAGGTGTTATTATTTTACTATTATTTGTTATTTTGAAAATCCCTTCGCGCAAAAATTAATGCACAACGCACATTTGTGATGTGTTTTACAAAGTATCGAAAATTACAAACCTCGATGCCGCTCGGTTTTTAAACATTCTCCTCGTTTCTGTAAAAACAACTTCTCAACCTCGCATCGTAATATGCTAGTTTCTTTCTGAGTGGGGTAAATTTTTTATGTAACGTGTCGTAAGATTATTGCCAACATCTTATTGACGGATGCGATCGATAGATTTAGCACATAAATTGTAACATATTCATAGCACGTGTATCATTTATATTTATTTACATATTTAATTATAATTGTATATGTTATGACATTGTGTAAATATTTCCTGTATTTCATATTTTTTGCTGGTTGAGTGGAAGAGAAGGCCTTATGGCCTTAACTCTGCCAGTTTAAATAAATTATGATTATTATTGTAATTTAACATAAATACATTATTTTCTTAACTATATGTTAACATCCAGTCATCATTAATAGTGTTATTAATTATTATTATTATTATTATTATTACCGTTGTTATTAATGTTATTAATATAATGACTAACTTCGTTAATACAGTAATATACTAAATATAATCCAATCACTAACCGTTAGGTAATAGGGTTCTACAGTATGTCATTAACGAAATTAGTCACAATCTTACCATGCACGCGCGCGCGCGCACACACACACACACACACACACACATATATATATTATATTAATATAATGACAAGATTTTTTATCTAGTTCTAATGTAATTACTAATTATTCAGTAATTTTATTTAGAATTATTATTATACTTTTAAAATCATTATTATATTATCAAGTATTATGATAAATTATTATTGTATTATTTAAATTATTATTATTTAAATTATTATTATTATTTAAATTATTTAAATTATTATTAAAAATATTTAAATTATTATTAAAATTATTTAAATTATTATTTAAATTATTATATATTATTATTATTATTATTATTATTATATTATTATTTTATTATTATTATTATTATTATTATTATTATTATTATTATTATTGTCCACCGCTGTGGTCTCGAGGTAGCGTGCTGCCTTGTCACGCAGCGGGCCCGGGTTTTTCTGGGTGAGGTTTTTATCGGGGTTTTTCCTCATCTGTAAGACAAATGTCAGGAAAACTTTAAGGCCCAAACGGTCCCCGAAATCATATGACCATCATCATCATCATCCTTCACCGGTGTGGAAAGCAACGGGAAGCTACCACACCTACACAATTCCCTAGTAAAGCTGCAAGCATAGCATGAAAATGCTATGATTGCAGTGAAGGACCTGCCTTCGGGCAGAATTATTATGGATGGATTATTATTATTATTATTATTATTATTATTTTATTATTATTATTATTATCTATTAATATTGTTAGATTATTAGTATTAATTTATTATTATTATTATATATTATTATTGCTGCTAGCAGCATTTTTTGAGATTCTGCAAATTAAACTTTCCACTTACCATTTCCTGTTAAGTTATAAGGTAAAATATTTCATGAAGCGAGTTCATTTAATAAGTAAAAATAACCCATTTTACTGATTAAAATACTTCTCTTGCACTGGAACATAATTATCAAAAGTAGTATTTTGCATCATTTTCCTTGCTTTTGCGGACTTATGCAACGATATTCGCGATCTGTGACCTCATGAGAATGCTAAGACTGTTTTTTAATTGTAAAAACTGCTGCCAATGTTGCAGCTATTTCTCTGCTCGGTCTCATTACACAGATTGCTTTTTTATAAAAATTCTTACCTTTTTCTTTGTAATATGTTTAATTCATAATTAATATGGCAATTCTATATAAGTTGTAAACATTTCCCCCCACCTGGTTGTTAAGAAAGAATATAACCTTAATTATCGCATTAACTGAAGTATTGCAGAGTGGAATACTGCAGAGGATCAGACCATTGCACGCAACTATAGGGTGTAACCTATATAGAATCACTTCTTCGTGGCTTATTTCAATTAACTTGCTTGATCTTTATTTTAATCCCTGATAGAATAAATAATATAATTTTACCTTTTAAAAATTCATCTTCTTGTATCGTGTAAGCCCGTTTTTCCCTTAACAGAGATTTGAGCGCTCTCCCCCCTACAGGGAAGAATTTGAACCATACTAATTTAGTTACACTTGTTTTCGTATAGATGTCATTTTGAGTGGTCCGTGGTCAGCGTCCCGCCTCATACTGACATCTAGGAAACCAAGGTAGTACTAGGAACGGGAAAATTCGGTAAATTTTGCTTAGAGGTCTTTTCATTCAGGCTTAAGGATTTTTTACGAGCCTGGAAATCTTCAGACTCGGGACCCATGGCTTAAAGTCCCTTCCGGAGGACTTGCTCCTTGGATTTTTCCATCCTAAAAATCCATCGAACCCGCGACCCTCGGGACCAGAGGCAAGGACATAACCACTAGTCCACCGCGGCCGATTTAGAAATTCATACATACTACAATTCTTGGAATAATTTTTACCGATAATAGTAAAACAAATATTTATCCTATCAAGTACGAATATTATATTACTCGACAACGTTAACTTTAAATGCGGAAAAACTGTGAACTAAAAGAATGTGAAAACGGTGAGTAGGAGCTGGAGGTAGTAAATCCTTGTCTCAGGTTGCAGTGACAGCGCTTATCATCAGTCAGTCGTATGTAGTCAGTTGTTAGTGGCATTGTCAAGTGGGAAAGTTAGACCCTATATTCACAGTAGATACACGTTTAAATCTGCCAGACAGTAGTTGGAGATCAGTGTTGATGTAATTTCTCTGTACGTCACATTATCCAGAAACCCGTAGGCATACAAACTCCGAAGACCTTTCATTAACTTCATCTCCTATTTCAAGAAAGTCTACCACTATATTTTGCCACTGATTATAACACTTGTCCAGTCATTCGCTTGTACTAACGATGGAAGGAGACACTTTCCCCATCTTCACCACTAGCGCCATTGCTTCCCCTCACCGGTTAAAAAGTTAACGCGGACGAGTAATACCTTCTACTCTTCTGTCAGGACAAGGGAAGAGATTAGATGAAACTCCTATTATTGAAGATGTGAGATATACAAGAATGATAGGTCTGTCTTGATGTCACAAAGGCAGACGAAATAGAACACGATGAATAACATGCGTATGGGAAAATGGTGGATTTTTTTTGTAGGGAGAACTGGACCATTCAGATAAAAGTACCCTGGCTACAATTCGTCCACTACGAATCCCACACGAAGAGACCAATATGCGAAATCGGGACCCAGGTAGAGGATGAGGTCTAATCTCTTGTGCCACGGAGCCTAGTGAAAATATTATCAGGTATAAATGTATCAAATATAAGATATTCATGACACTAACAAAAAAAAAACAGTCAACCACGGTATGCCGAAACATATCTTGAAATTTATCCCAGAAAAACGTTGTGAAGTAAGTACTATGACTGTGTTAAAAAAAAATCTGAGAAACTTTATGATGTAGCAAGGCCGTGTTCAAAATAAAATATGTTTTTTTAAAGTATGAGGCACAGAAATGGAAACCAGAATCCAGCAATGTCAACCCACTGTACGGAGCAGATGGACTGCCTGCATGAGTAAGAG
Source organism: Diploptera punctata (assembly GCA_030220185.1). Lineage (NCBI taxonomy): Eukaryota > Metazoa > Arthropoda > Insecta > Blattodea > Blaberidae > Diploptera > Diploptera punctata. The sequence goes on along the minus strand of JASPKZ010008096.1, from coordinate 230,816 downwards.
AGGAGTGAAATGAGGCAGGACGCGGCGCGGACGACAGGCAGTGAAGATTATCCAATATACTAAATCAGGTGTTGTATTACTTCCCTATACTTTAAACGAGAGATTTGGCACTGTATTGTTGTGTCTTGTAGTTAAAAAAAAAGGCAGATCATTTTTTGAACACTGTCTTTGTACATTAAAACACTTCTCTGGGAGAAATTTCAAGGTCGATTTCGGCATGCAATGGTTGACAGTTCCCTTGTAAGAAGTAAATTATGATAGAATGCGTATAAAATATATTTAAAAAAAGTATAAAAAGAAACCGAAAGGAATATAAGGATACGGAAAGGACCAAATATTCAATTACAGTGAAAATACAATCCGCTATTAAGCTCTGTTATCATAAGTAATGCCAAGAGTGATTTCTAAATCACCGATAAATTCAGACTCACGAAGTGAGGAGTGAATTTATTTAAAGAATATGGAAATTAAGAGTGGCATTTGTTAGGACTATTTACTTACTTAATACAGGCTTTCCACTTTACAGCAGTTAGCCCTTGATTCCTGCTTTCCAGAGATTCTTATCTTCCCATTGTCCTTCTTCCATACCCCTCTTCTTCATGGCATAATATATTCCCTCATACCATGTTGTTCTACTTCTCCCCTTCTTCCTTCTGCCTGGTACCATCCAATCTAACACATGTTTAGGCCACTGGTCTTCCAACATCCGTTGTACATGTCCATACAACTGTAAAGCTCTCTTTGTTATCCTTTCGACAACAGTTTCTTGTGCATCCATTTCTTGTCTGATATATGTATTTGGAATATGTTGTAGCCTGGATATTCTCATACTTCTCGTTAATCCATCCATTTCTGTCGCCAAGACTCCTTTCTGCATCCTTTCATTTATTCTCCAGCTTTCTGATCCATATGTAAGTATACTTTCTATTAATGTATGTATAATCTCTTTTTTTCTTTTTCTGGTCAAATATCTATTCCATAATATACCATTCAGGGGTCTAATCGCCTCCCTTGCACAATTTACTCTATTAATAATATATTTTTCACAAGTACCAGATTTATCTAATATAGATCCAAGATATTTAAATTCTTCAACACGTTTAATTATCATATTATTTATTTGCAGGTCTTCTGAATTTCCTCGATTACCATATATTCGACAGAAAAGACAAAAATTATGGCATTTCAAGGTGTAGATCCTGTCAGAAGTAAAATTGTACTGGACAATAAAATTTTGGAGCAGGTGAATAATTTTACATATCTAGGATGCAATATCTCATATGAAGAAGAAAAGGATGTAAATGCAAAAATATCTAAATTTTTAAGAATTTTAGGGTTAATAAATTCTATCTTCAAGCCACAGTTAGTCCAAAAGCATTCAAGACTGAAAGTGTATAAAACACCGGCTCTTCCAACTCTTTTGTATGGTAGCGAAGTATGGACGTTGAAACAGAAGGATATACAGAGACTTAGATCTGCTGAAATGAGATATCTTCGGAGGACTGCAGGATACACACTACTAGATCACAAAAAAAATGAAGACATCTTAGAAGAATTACACATGGAATCTTTAGAAAACAAAATTTCTGATTATAAGTCAAGATGGATGCAACATGTTCATCGAATGGAAGATCACAGAATACCCAAACAAATGTTAAGATATCAACCTGCAGGAAGAAGAAGATCAGGACGTCCACTCAAAAGACTTCTGGATGGTGTTTCTCTTGAGGCCGAAACAGGTCAACAAATGGCCTAAATTCGTGAATGTACTATGATGATGATGATGACCATATATTCGTGTTTGATATAATTTATCTTCAGTCCACCTACCTCAAATGCATCTACCAACTTTCTAATCATATATTCCATATCTTCTTTATATTGTAGTGACGTGTGTATAACCTCTCCTACCCAATTCTCATCCTCACCTTCTCGTGGTACAACCTGTTTTCACAAACGAGGCTCTGAGGACCGAGTCACGGCGGTATAACCGTTCCATCAGGTACTGAGTAAATGCGGTATCCTAATGTCTGTCCAGAGACTAAAAGGTAGCAGCCCTACCACTGGACTACTTAGCGTCGGGCCAGTAACCTGTCCTAAGGAACTTCAAAACTACTTTCAAGTCTCAACACGAATCAACCTGCAGGAAGAAGAAGACCAGGACTTCCACTCAAAAGACTTCTGGATGGTGTTTCTCTTGAGGCCGAAACAGGTCAACAAATGGCCTAAATTCGTGAATGTACTATGATGATGATGATGATAATCTTGTCATCACGAATAATAAATTGTGCAGTAAACGGTCATTAATGTTCATTCCCATTCCCTATATGACTTATTCCATTTCTTTAATGCATCTTCTAAGTAGGACTATTTAACGAATAAAATTAAGCCGTTTACTAACAAATCATTATTTAAATATAGTTATTTTAAAATATTTATATATTTAATGTAAACAGCGATGTTTGAAAACAAATGAAAAGCGTTTGTTATGTTTCACTTGTTCATCACTGCAACCAGATCATATTATTTATTGCCAAAGGATCTCAATATTGTAAGAATGCACCCTAGTGGAGAAAAATGAACCAACATTATAGGTTATAATTAATTTGTGATGTCATATGATGTAAATATATCAATTATATTTTTCTGGGGCGTTATTACCTGGGAAATAATACGTTTAAAAAAGTGCAAACAGTGTTTTTTTGTGGTATAATAAATTGCTACAAGGGTTTTTATATTGTCTCCCGCAAGCACTATCTGGTTACATTCGTGCTCTATATATACAATCTGGTTGCCACATGCATTGTAAAATTTTTACATCTCAATATATAAATTGTTATATTCAACGTATTTCTTAGAGAGTCTGACATATTCAGAATGTTAAAAAGGAGGAGCTTCATTTTAAAGTGATAAAATTAAACTGATAAAACCGAGGTGGAAAACGACTGCGATTGGTTCTAAATCAAAATTTATTGAAATGTGATTGATGTGATTGGTCGTTGACTCCCATTTGGGGCATGAGTTAAATAGTTAATAAGAAAAAAATTAAATATAGTCAATGGGTATATACAGGCCTATATATTCGTATAATATTTTTTTTCCAACTATATTAACAATTATTTACCGGTACTTCACAAAAATGATTAGCTCATCGGTTAATTAAATAACGTAAGGAGGAATTTCGCTAATTTTACACAGTAAGATTTATTCCGTAATAAATTGCTCCCGGGTTCGCATTCATAACCTAACTGTAGAGAATGATCCCGGGGCCCGGATAACGTGCTTTCCATATGAGAAATTGATGATTGCAATTTTCTTTCCACATATTTTAAAGTATCTATCCGATGCATCATTATTTCTTAACGTGTCCGCGATTGTGTTGAACGTAATATCACGTCCGTATCCAATTTTTCCACAAGTGTGAATTTATACCCACAAAGATATATTAACAGATGGATAAACAAAAAAAGAATAAAGAGAAAGAGGGCAATTTAAATTGAATTGTTATAAATAAACAAGCTTTCATAATGCATTAGCAATACATGTATATATAAAGTCCACCGCTGTGGTCTCGAAGTAGCGTGCTGCCTTGACACCCAACCGGCCTGGGTTCGATTCCCGGTGGGGACAGGTTCCTGGGCAAGGTTTTTTTCGGGGTTTTTCCTCACCTGTAAGACAAATGTCAGGAAGCTTAGAGCCCAACGGTCCCTGAAAATCATTCGGCCATCATCATCATCCTTATGGTTATCATCATCATCCTTCACCGGTGTGGAAAGCAACGGGAAGCTATCACACCTATAATTCCCTACTAAAGCTGCAAAGCAGAATGAAAATGCTATGATTGCAGTGAAAGACCTGCCCTCGGGCAGAATTGCTATGGATATATATATATATATATATATATATATATATATATATGTGGGGCTAAAGCATGTAAATTAAACAAAAACTTTTGTTGAAGGAAACGGATTTGTCGAAAAGAACAGCAAGGAGTTCTAAATTAAAAAAAAAAAGTCATATGAGAAAAAGTGAATATTAAACATTCGGTAGTAGATTATATAAGATACAAGTACCTAAATTTGTATGGGAATGTTAGACGAATGCAAGAAGAAAAATTACCCAGAAAAACACTGGAATGGTGTCCACCTAGAAAAAGAGAAAAGGAAGACATCGAGACTGATGGATGCAAGAAATAAGAACTGGAACGAGAACAAGAGAACTGGGAGGACATGGAATGGATGATTAGGAACGAGTGAAGAAGGAAAATAAAACTTTAGGCACAGAAAGATGTGTAAACATTGAAAATCTATATATAAAAAAATCATCATCCCTCTCTTGACTGGTTGCATCACAGTAAGGCATGCGGCATATAAAAATACCTATAATTCGAGAAGTTAAATTAGTTCATGGAATGTAATTATATATATATATATATATATATATATATTTATTTATTTATTTATTTATTTATTGGAAATCCTAGTGTTGCGATTTGTTGGCCTGCATTTTGTTTTCGGAATTGTCACTTTTCTATTTTATAGCGTGATTTAAAAGACATCAGAGTTGTATTTTTGCAATATAATTTTTTTTAATCTTACATTCACTCTATTGTAGTTTTATTACTCTTGTTTATCGAGATGTTTCGTAATCTGTAGATAACAATACTTCCATATTGACAGGTCTCGTACTTTCCCATTGAATCTACGTAGTTTATTGTTCAACAAATACATCTAGATCTAATGGCATATATTTAAAGTAACAATGTATGTACTTGAATTTATTTCCATTGCAATTTCTACGTATGGTAATTTTAACGATCGATACTAGACCACTTTTTGTTGTAAGAACCGAGTTTATTATTGACTTGTTTTGCGACATGGTTTCCGATGGTGAAATGAATAAAGTAAATATATGTCAAACTACCAGTAATATCAATGAAGTAGCTGAAACGAGAGGTAGAGTAGGGCTAAACTACTAAACAACTTTGTAGGTAATAATTAAGCCTAGGATTTGTATGTAATTATAATTATATTATTTCTCTTTGCCTAAATGTGGCTAAACTTGATAAATATTCAGGATTAGAAACCTACTTATCATATAAGAAAATTTATCATTACATATTTTTACATATTTGATCATAATTACAAATTTTACATATTTTAATATTTTTTATATAAAACTAGGCCTACATATCCTGCCTTTTGATTAGAGAAAAATAATTTTCAGAAGTGGAAAATAGTTTAAAACATTGTGTGTGTAACAATATATGCCCAACGCAGTTTACGAGACTTAACTGTTCTTATTATATCTGGCTTCCTATAAAGACAACGCAGTTCATTGTTATGTAGTCTTCTCCATTCACCTGTATGTTCATCTCTCTTTAGTCCAAAAAAAATCCTAAGTACTTTATTCTCAAATACTCGTAATCTCCTTTCTTCCCTTAAAGTAAGAGTCCATGTTTCGCATCCATATAATATAACTGGTAGAATAATAGTTTTATATATTTTCAGTTTAACGTTTTTTAAAGGAGTTGGGACATCAAAAGTCTCTGCAATGTATAATAGCACGCATTTCCAGAATTGAGCCTATGTTTAATTTATTTGTGCATCTCATTCCTACTTGTGATTATTGTTCCTAGGTATTTGAATTCAGCGACTTCCTCAAAAGAGGAGGGGAATTCAAATATCTAGGAATAATAATCACACATAGGAATGAGATGCACAAAGAAAATAAACATAGGCTCAATTCTGAAAATGCGTGCTATTGTGCATTACAGAGACTTTTGATGTCCCAATTCCTTTAAAAAAACGTTAAACTGAAAATATATAAAACTATTATTCTACCAGTTATATTATATGAATACCAAACATGGCCTCTTACTTTAAGGGAGGAAAGCAGATTACGAGTATTTGAGAATAAAGTACGTAGGACAATTTTTGGACTAAAAAGAGATGAACAGACAGGTGAATGGAGAAGACTACTAAACAATGAACTGCATGGTCTTCATAGGAAGCCAGATATAATAAGAACAGTTAAGTCTCGTTGACTGCGATGGGCAGGACATGTGCCAGAATGGGGAATGAAAGACGTGCATGGAAGCTTCTTGTAGGAAAACCAGAGGGAAAAGGCCCAGTTGGTAGACCAAGAATGAGGTTGGAGAATAACATTAACTATAATTTGAAGGAAGTAGACTATACAGGGAACGATTGGAAAGCATTAGCTCAAGATAGAGATGTATGGAGAGCTTATGTCCGCGCGGACATGAACCTACGGGTTCGATAGTGCCAGTGAGTAAGTAAGTAAGTAAGTGCACCGGTTACTTTTACAATTAAGGTTGAACATTTTCTAGAAAGCTATGGTCTAATTTATGTTCGAAATACTCGTAGCCTTACCTCTCCTCAAATAAAAACATGTAATATGCAATAAGGGAAATTTCATAACAAAATTCAAAATAAATCTACATATTCCATCAAAAGTGCAGAGACACACAAGAATGAAAATCTATCAAATTCTCGCTAGACCCATAATCTGTTATGGCAGTGAAGCTTGGACTATCAGAACTCAGGATGATCGTCATATTACAGCCACGGAGATGAAATTTCTGCGACGAACTGCAGGTTATAGCCTTCTAGACCACCAAAGAAATTCAACAATAGTCAGAGAGTTAAACATCGTACCTATATCTGAATACCTCCAAGAATATAGAAACAATTGGCTAGCCCATATTCAGCGCATGAATCGTCACAGAATACCAAAACAAATTCTTCACTACATTCCTCGAGGCAGAAGATCTGTGGGTCGACCTTTTCGGAGATGGCGGGAGTCCGTAACGGGCCACTGGGCCTAATACTTGAAAGGACGATGATGATGATTCTGAATATGGATTTCGCTATCATGTGTTAATCTAAGTAATATACAAAAATGTAGAACCAGTTGTACTTTTGTTTTAACAGTTCCAGTGAAAAAGGTTGGATAGTTCATTATTTTCGTTGAGAAAGGCATATGTTTATTTCAGGAACGATAATTGGCAATGAAAACAGTATTTATTTTCTTATTTTATAATGCAGAAGTGTAATGCTGTTTGAAAGAAATTGGGCATACCAATTCTGCTTGACTGGCCATGCAAGGATAAACTGTAAATTCCATTCCTGACATTCTCAAACGAAGAGAAGGGAAACGGAGATTTAAGTCGTGCGTAATTAATCGTGAGGTAACGAAAAAATGTTAGCTGTCAAATTTTGTAACCAGGTAAAATATTTTACAATAGACAATAAACGGTTTATAAAATTCCTGAAGTGTTCAAACAATTCAAATATTCCAGTAGTCAATCTTTTATAGAATCATCATAGATTGTGTCACCAACAATACAGGTACTCATTATTATTTGCTTTAATTAAGGCTACAATGGAGTAATTATGATGTCTTTTCGTTTAATTGTCCTTAATGAAGTCAACTTCCTAATTAATTTTAAAATAGTAAATTAATACAAAATACACGACTGCACACAATATCATCATCATCTTCATGGTAGGCCATCGGCCTGTTCCGCTCTTAGAATTCATCTTCCCATCGTCTTCTAGGACGTCCCACATCTCTATAGCCCTAAGGTTGGTATAACAGTGCTAGTTTTGTTAGCCTAGAAGAATCCATTCTTAAAATATGTTCATGCCATTTTTGCTTATAGTTTTGTATTTTTTTCCATTTAGATTAAACATTTTGAGTTCTTGCCTAATTGTTTCACTAGGAATGTGGTCTCTTAGAGTAGGCCTATATCCTGCAACGTATCTGAGGAACTTCATCTCTGATCTTTCTAGTAATCTTCTGTCTGATCTATTCATGACCCAATTTTCTGATCCATATGTCACAATGGGAATTGCCATTACCTTATAAAACTTCAGCATTGTTTCTTTTGTTGTTTTTTGTTTGTAGTGTTCATTTAATAGTCCCGCACATACTTTGAAATTTATATTTTTTTTTATATGAATAGGCCTATTTTGGCTTCTGAGTGCACATTTAAAAATCCACTCCGCTCTATGGCGCGACAACGCTAGAAGGCTCCTGACTTACCATTCAGACGCTGGTCTCACATCCTGTCAACCAAAGAGGCAGATGATCGCGCTACCACTATAGTAGTAACATGTGGTTAAAATATCTATTTCCCCAGCTGATTTTCTCAATCTAGAGTAGTGCAGCTACTTATCGTAGCTACCCAAATCCCATACTACTGAAATTGCACGAGAACATTTCTTCCCCCATTGGGGACTCGAACCAGCGCGACCTGTAGCTCTTCACCAAGAGATGAAACCTTAGATTGCTCGATCCCGATTTATAAAATCTCATAACATTTTACCGATCATAGAACTATCGAGACTATTATTAATACAATGCAAGCATGCCGATAAAATACAGTTCATTTTTAATTTTGTTTAAAATATAATTCATTTATATATCACGAAATGTTTCTCTAAAAGATTTCTAATAAAGTCTGGCACTGTATATACAGTTTTAATTAACCAATTCCAATATGTCCTGCGCTGCAATCAAGCGTCTCAGATATTAAGCTTTATTAATAATAATAATAATAATAATAATAATAATAATAATAATAATAATAATAATAATAATAATAATGTTTTATTTATTCTGGCAGAGTTAAGGCCATAAGGCCTTCTCTTCCACTCAACCAGCTCAAATACAAATAAATATTTGACAAATATAGATATACACTATACTAATTATAAAGAGTTAAAGATATATTAAATGTAGTAATGTAAATTTCATATACAAACAACATTTTATACGATAATAACAGTAATAATACGATAATGATGATAATAATAATATAATAACAATAGTATACATATGATACATTATACGAGAAACACTAATTAATAGGCCTATAGGTTTATGTACCTTACACTGGGTAATGATGAAGTCGAGGTTAGAGCAAATATAACATTATATTTCTTTTCAAAAATATGCCAATGCCCGACAGCCCCTTATTTCTTGTGGTAGAGAATTCCAGTTGCGAGAAGTGAAGATGGTATATGACATGGAGTGATGTGATGTCCTATGTTGCGGCATATTAAGCAAGAGACTATGTTCTGAGCGTGCTTTAGAACAGAGCTATGGGATAGGCACTGTGTTATGTTTTATTTCACGTCATTTCTATTCACTTAAAGTAAAGTGATCCCACAACAGGCCTCAGGAGGCCCTTGGGATAGTAGGAGGTTAAGGCTCCCACTTTTTCTAGACAATCGGCACTTTATGTCAGCCGGGTTGTCAGCCCTGCGTGACGGCCGCCTTTACCCCAGAACAAGCGTCTGGTACTCATTTCAGTTAGAGACTGAGTCGACCCCAGGGCCATAGTGCCGCCAGAGGGTTTGGGCCAGTTTAAAAATCCTGACCCCAACGGGTCTTGAACCCTCGACCCTCCGGCTTGTAGCTCAGTGCTTTAAACACTACGCTACGGCGTGCCCCCTTCTATTCACTTAATATACCGTATTTTATAGATAGTCGGTTCACCATATTGGTATCTGGTTCGAATTTCGCTTGTTGGAATCCGGCTGGATGGGGTGGATATTTTCAGGTTTGCGTAGGCCTATAGCTTTCTTCGGACATTAGTATGACCATAAATCTCGTGACATAGATTTAAGTATCATGTAATAATCCTCCAAGAAAATAAATATACCTATTCCTTTCTGCGCCCCGCTTTGAATTGCGATGCTAATAATTCGAGTTGTTTAAAATAAAAAAGCCATTAAATGAAATATCATCGGTACTGTTATTCTTTTATAGACTATTTAACTCATGCGCCAAATGGGAGTCAATGACCAATCACGTTACAATGATTTTTGATTTACAACCAATCACAGTCGTGTTTCGCCTAGAATTTACCAACTAAAGTTTATCACAAGTAATGCCACGAGTGATTTCCAATTTATCTAGAGAATTTGGAAATCAAGAGTGTCATTTGTTAGGACTATTGAACGAATAAAATTAAGCTGTTTACTCACAAATCAATATTTAAATATGGTTATTCTAAAATATTTATATATTTAATGTAAACGGCGATGTTTGAAAACAAATGAGAAACGATAGGTATCCTTCATCTGCTTCTTTTGTTTATCACTGCAACCAGATCATACTATTTATTGCCAAAGGAACGCAATATTGTAAGAATGCTCTCTAGTGGAGAAAAAATGAAACACATCAAACTGTATATTAATTCATTTCTGATGTCGTATGATGTAAATATGACAATTACATTTTTCTGGATTATTACCTGGGAAAAAATACATTTAAGAAAGTGCAAACAGTGGTTTCTTTTTTTGTTGGTATAATAAATTGCTACAAATGTTTTTATATTAACTCCTGCAAGCGCTATGTGTTGATATCTATGCACTATATATACAATCTGGTAGCCGTATTACTTGTAGGCTCAGCCACTGCAAAATAATGGTCAGACCTGTTCAGAATATTAAATGGAGGAGCTTTGTTTAATATGGTAAATATAACACTGATAAATGTTTCGTGAAACACGACTCTGATTGGTTGGTTGTAAAACAGAGATCATTGAAACGTGATTGATCATAGACTGTCATTTGGGGCACGAGTTAAATAGTCATAATAAAGAAATCACCTCCTTTTTAACATTCTCAATGGGTCATAGCATTATTTTGCAGTGACTGACTCACTAAGAAATACGGATACCAGATTGTATATATAGCGCATGAATGTCAACACATACCGCATGCGGGAGTTAATATAAAAACATTTGTAGCAATTGATTATACCATCAAAAAAAAAAAAAGAAACCACTGTTTGCACTTTCTTAAATGTATTTTTTCCCAGAAACATATAATTGTCATATTTACATCATAGGACATCAGAAATGAATTAATATACAATTTGATGTGTTTCATTTATTCTTCACTAGAGTGCATCTTACAATATTGCGTTCCTTTGGCAATAAATAATATGATCTGGTAGCAGTGACGAACAAAAGAAGCAAATGAAGCGTACCAATCGTTTCTCATTTGTTTTCAAACATCGCCGTTTACAATAAATATTTTAAAATAACTATATTTAAATAATGATTTCTGAGTAAACAGCTTAATTTTATTCGTTAAATAGTCCTAACAAATGCCACTCTTGATTTCCAAATTCTCTAGATAGATTTATTCCTCACTTGGTGAGTCGTGAATTTATCGATAATTGGGAAATCACTCGTGGCATTACTTATGATAATTCAATTTTACGAGACTTTGAACTGGTTCATTAATACATTAATTGTATATTATCATAATTTGTAGACTAGTATGAACCATTTTCCCTTTCTTTTATTCTTACAATAGTAGAACTGGCCAGAGGAATATTAAAACAGATTAGGCCTAATATTAAAAAAAAGTATTAAGGCAATTCTTTGCCCAATAAATGAGCATGACAAATTACAAATTAGATATAAAATAAATAACTATCCTCAACTCGTGTCCAACTCAGGGTCGGGTCGAGGGTTGAGATGAGGTGCAGCCCTATATTTATAGAGGTTTGTGAACTACAAGTGTGCCGGCCGACCACTCCTGACGAACCGTCACAGGGGCGGATGAACGTAATGAAACGTAATGAAACGAAATGGATGAGTATGTAGAAATGGTGGAATGAAATTTGTGGCAGAGACAACGGGAGAAACCCCGAGGGAAACCTGCCCAAGCTCCGTTTCGTCCACCACGAAACCCACATGGAGTGACGGAGACTATCTCTGAACACCAGCGGTGAGAGGCGAGCGTCTAAAGGCTTGTGCCACGGAGCCGCCTTACATATAAGATATAATAATGGAATAATATATGTAGAATAACGGTTAGATTGTCTCTGACCACAGAATCTGGGTTCGATTTTGGATGAAATTTGTTATAGAAAGTTTACTTCGAGTATAGGATATTGATCACGATTCAGTTTCATGCGGGAATCGAATAATTTACTTGAATTTAGATTTAATTGTAAATCACAATTGATATTATGTAGTAAAATTATTAAAAACATTAAAGTAGATAGATCATCGGTTGGTTAATGTCTTTGACATCGTCCGATTTCTAATAGCAAATTTTGTCGGTCCATCGAATAAAATATTATTTGGAAAAATACTATAGTGATATGGAATTACAGTGGCAGTCAGAATTTAGAGCAGGTCGTTCCACAACCGACAATTTGTTTTGCATTACCCAGGTAATAGAAAAGAAAATACAATATGGACAACCTTTGCATCTACTATTTGTAGATCCTGAGAAAGCATACGACAATGTCCCTTTAGAGAAACAATTGATTGCTTTAAGATGTATGGAAATTAAGACTACAATAATTAAAGCTATACAAAATTTATATGACAACTGAATGTATAAAGTCCACCGCTGTGGTCTCGAGGTAGCGTGCTGCCTTGTCACGCAGCGGGCCCGGGTTCTATCCCCGGTCGGGACAGTTTTTCTGGGTGAGGTTTTTATCGGGATTTTTCCTCACCTATAAGACAAATGTGAGGAAAACTTTAAGGCCCAAACGGTCCCCGAAATCACATGGCCATCATCATCATCACTTCACTGGTGTGAAAAGCAACGGGAAGCTACCACACCTACAATTCCCTAGTAAAGCTGCAAAGCATAGCATGAAAATGCTTTGATTGCAGTGAAAGACCTGCCCTCGGGCAAAATTACTATGGATGGATGTATATATAAAATTGAAATCGGCAGTAAATTGTCACATTGTTTTACGATAAATAAAGGTCTACGTCAAGGTTGTTGTCTATCGCCGACTCTGTTTAAAAATATTAAAGTAAGTACCTAATAAATCAGTCGTCCTCAATGTTTAATTGGTTTTAATTGGATCTCTATTTAAAAGAAAACTTCGTCAATTAGTTAAAACCATGTTTTGAAAGGCCTACATGGTTCTAACTAATTGAAGTGTTTTTAAACAAATCCATTTTAATTGAGGACGACTGATATATCGAGTACTTATTTTAATGTTTTAAAAAATATATTGAATTTAGAGATAATGAAATATTTTAGTTAACGGACATTACGTTTCAGGGATGATAAATGTTCATTTATTTACAGACGTCTTAACATCGAAGGTCATATTGTGAACGAGTCATTGTAACTAGGTGATTCTATACTCCGTATTGTCATCTGCTGGCCAGTGACCAAAATACTCCAGACGAAATTAGCTTTTTGAAGCTGTTTATACGAATTCAATTTAAATTTAAAAAATGTATAATGTATATTATAGGGACACCTATTATATAGCAGAAATGCCACTTAATCAACAAGTAAAGCATTGCAAGTAGCTAACCGTTATTCTAAAAATTTACAGTGCACTTTCATTGGTGTGTGCATTTTAATGTGGTAAAGGGGGGGTTCTTACGTAGTAGGTTCAACTCATTAGTGCCAACGTCTTTTTAATATGTTTTTTTTTGTGATAAACTGACTATACAGAATATTACTAGTAAAATGGGGCCAAGTGCGTATTTATTGTTTTTCAAATAAAGTTCAGTTCATTTAAAATGCAGTGATTTGTTTCGTATAATGTATAGGCTATTAATACTACCTTTTGGATATTTTTTGTATATACATTATACGTAGTATATATAAAAGGTAGTGGTTTTACTTCCCGCCGTAGGTAGGTAATTTGTAATATCACTGTATAGTTAGTTATTTATAAGTTCCATCCATAGTAATTCTGCCCGAGGGTAGGTCTTTCACTGTAATCATAGCATTTTGAAGCTATGCTTTTTAGCTTTACTAGGGATGTGTGGTAGCTTCCCGTTGCTTTCCACACCGGTGAAGGATGAAAATGATGATGATGATGACCCGATGATTTTTGGGGACCGTTGGGCTCTAAGCTTCCTGACATTTGTCTTTACAGGTGAGGAAAAACCCCGAAAAAATCTCACCCAGGAGCCTGTCCCGATCGGGAATCGAACCCGGGCCCGCTGTGTGACAAGGCAGCACGCTACCACGCAACCCCGAAATTTATGAAATTGAACTTTCAATCATGGGCGCCATTGCTGTAAGTACGACAGAACAAACTATCGTGCAAAAAATAATGTTATTGTTTTAGTTTCTTAGGTACGGTAGCCTACAGTGGAATTGCTTCGATAACTCTAGTAGAGAAACATAGTCTTGGTCCACAGACATTAAACTAATAGCTGTCAACAATATGTTATTTCAGAATGGACAAACCACCATTATAAAGCAACATGACGCATATCCTGTATTTTACTCAATCTTCTCATGCAAATTGTCAAAACTAGAAGCATTCCAGAACAAACCATTATCTTGCTCAATAATACAGAGCAACATTTCCCTTCTCCTCCCACTCTAAGGGTAATAACAATTTGTAAGCTTCAATATAAAAGACAACTCCCCTTGTGCAAGTCAGTTATTTCCAGATAAAAGAAAAAAGACCACAACAACGGTGGCAATGGCTCGGCGGCATTTTCCTTTGATAAGTGATGCGAGACAAAATGTCACCATGGAGTGGAGGACATCTGGCGCACAGAGGCCGGAACTATGCGTCGAGGAAGCGTGAAGACAACGAGAACTGCAGATCGAGGCAAATGATGAAGGAAAAGAGAGAAAAGTGAAAAATGAATAATGAGAGAATAGTAGAGTCGTTTAGAAAAAAAAAAGTATATTATATTGCATTCCTCTTATTGATGACTTTAAAAAAAGGAAATCACAGGCATATCCACTCGAATTCTTTAGGTTAATTAAAAGAAAAAATGTATTAGGGAATAAAGTTAAATATTTACATGCTTTTCCCATTTCTTTACTTAACCATTCTTCAGAGTAATTTGTTTGTGCAATAATGATAAAAACAAATAATAATAATAATAATAATAATAATAATAATAATAATAATAACAAAAATGTTAATATGCGATAATAATGATAACGATGATAGTTAATAAATAATGTAATAAAACAAATACAAATTTGCATTCAACTAAAGATAGAAAACGTAGAAAAAATGGTTACTATTTTAAAATATTGATGAAGTTACACTCTTCAGAATAAAGTCTGAACTTTTGTCTTTCGAAAAAAAATCCTTCAAAACAGTAAATCAGTCGTGACCGAGTATTAAAAATTATTTGTTTTGTTTATATTAACCGCTATTTAAAAAAAAAGTAAACCTAATAATAATAATAATAATAATAATAATAATAATAATAATAATATATTATTATTATTATTATTATTATTATTATTATTATTATATACTGTATAAGCAATTAAATTGGTATGGGAACGTACGACGAATGCAAGAAGAAAGATTACCCAGGAAAACATTGGAATGGTGTCCACCTGGAAGGAGGAGGAGAGGAAGACCTCGAAACTCGTGGATGCAGGAAATAAGAACTGGAATGAGAGCATGAGGACTGGAGGACATGGATTGTATGGATATATAATATATTGTACGCATTATAACAATTTTTATCTTTTAAATTCAATGACCTTCCAAAAATGTGTTTTTATTGTCATGACTAAGAAACATCTTTTATCCAATCACTTTTTGTGCCAGAATTTTAGTTATTGTACTGATGCCCGTATTATATGTAATAATAATAATAATAATAATAATAATAATAATAATAATAATAATATTAACTATAATAATATTAACTATAATAACAGTAATAATAGTAGCATAATAATAATAATAATAATAATAATAATAATAATAACAATAACAACAATAACAATAATAATAACAGTAACAAAATTAACAGTAATAATAACAACAATAACAACAGTAACTACAATAACAACAATAACAATCTAACAATCATAACAACAAAATAATAATAATAATAACGAATAATAACAATAATAATCATGATAATGATGAGTTCTATGAAGAATTAGAATGCTTATTTGATAGCCTTTCACGATATCATATGAAAATTGTCTTAGGAGATTTTAATGCAAAAGTGGGGCGGGAAGATATATTCAAACCAACAATAGGCAAATTCAGTCTTCATGAAGATAGTAACGACAACGGGGTTAGATTAGTCACATTTGCCACATCAAAGAATCTCATTGTTAAGAGCACAACATTTCAACATAAGGATATTCATAAATACACCTGGACGTCCCCAGATGGAGAAACTCGGAACCAGATAGATCATGTATTAGTGGATAAACGCTGGCACAGTAGCATCATTGATGTTAGATCAGTTAGAGGGACAGACTGCAATTCAGATCATCATCTGGTCAGGGTGAAAATCAGACAACGACTATCGCTTATGAGAGGAACAAACACTAAAGATGATTCTGAAAAATTTGAATTAAAAAACTTGAAAAATGATGAAAATGCGGCAAGAATACCAAATCAAAATTGCTAATAGATTTGAAATACTGGAATCTTCAGATGACAATGTGGCAAACGAAGAAGAAACTGATATAAATAAAGAATGGGAGGCTATGAGAGATACTATTAAATTGTCAGCATCAGAAAGCATTGGTTGTTTAAAAAAGAGGCAAAACAAGAAATGGTTTGATGAGGAATGTGCCGACATTGTAAAGAAAAGAAAGCTAGCAAAAATGAAATGGTTACACGAGCCAAATGAAGTAAATTTAGAGCAATTGGGTAGTGTTAGACGGGAAACCACCAAGTTACTAAAGAGTAAAAAGAGGGAATATTTGAGAGAGAAGATTAATGATCTTGAAATGAATGCAAAAAATAGGAACATTAGAGAATTATATCAGGGAATTAGTATAGAGAAGAAAGGGTTTCAGGCTAGAACAAACATAATTCGGAATGAAAATGGGGATATGATTGCAGATTCCAAGAGTATATTAAATAGATGGAAAAGTTATTTTAATCAGCTATTAAATGTACATACAGAACAGGACATTGAGGAGGATAAGTTACAGACAGCAGAAATGCTAGTCGCAGAGCCAAGTTAGAGGTTGAAATGGCAATTGAAAAATTGAAGATGTATAAAGCATCAGGTTCAGATGAGATCCCAGCAGAACTGATAAAATCAGGGGGAGAAAAATTGATGGACAAGATACGCTGTTTGCTTAGTATGATTTGGGAAAAAGAAGCTCTTCCAGATGAATGGAAGGAATCAATTATCGTACCAATTTATAAGAAAGGGGATAAAACTGATTGCAACAACTACAGGGGCATCTCATTACTTTCAACTTCGTACAAAATTCTAACAAATATATTAGTAAGCAGACTTACTCCCTATATTGATGACATTCTAGGAGATCATCAATGTGCATTTAGAAGAAACAGGTCTACAACAGATCAGATTTTTAGTATAAGACAGATTTTAGAAAAGAAATGGGAATATAATGGTACTGTACATCAACTATACGTAGACTTCCAAAAAGCATATGATTCAATTAAGAGGGAGAAGTTATATAGTATCCTGCTGGAGTTCGGAATTCCTAAAAAGTTAGTTAGACTTATACGAATGTGTCTAAATGGCTCAACGAGTAGGGTGCGTGTAGGCAAACAGTTTTCAGACACTTTTGAAATCCAGAATGGGTTGAAGCAAGGAGATGCACTATCTCCTCTACTATTTAATTTTGTACTAGAGCATGCCATCAAATCTTTAGAGAATGAGGAAGGCTTACAACTGAATGGTATTAATAAGCTGTTAGTTTATGCTGATGATGTAGTACTACTGGCCGATAGCGAGGAGATACTAAAGGCCAACACGCACACACTATTGAGTAACACTAAGAAATTAGGACTGGAAGTAAATATCAGTAAAACTAAATATATGGTCACACGTAGAAATACATTATATAATGGAAATGGACAGCTAATGACAAATGAGGGAAATTTTGAGGAATTGGCTGAATTCAAATACCTAGGAACAATAATCACAAATAGGAATGAGATGCACAAAGAAATTAAACACAGGCTCAATTCTGGAAATGCATGCTATTATGCATTGCAGAGACTTTTGATGTCCCAACTCCTTTCAAAAAACGTTAAGCTGAAAATATATAAAACTATTATTGTACCAGTTATATTATATGGGTGCGAAACATGGACTCTTACTTTAAGGGAGGAAAGGAGATTACGAGTATTTGAGAATAAAGTTCTTAGGAAAATTTTTGGACCAAAGAGAGATGAACAGACAGGTGAATGGAGAAGACTACATAACAATGAACTACACGGTCTTTATAGGAAGCCAGATATAATAAGAACAGTTAAGTCCCGTAGACTGCGATGGGCAGGACATGTTGCGCGTATGGGGAATGAAAGACGTGCATGGAAACTTCTTGTAGGAAAGCCAGAAGGAAAACGCCCAGTTGGTAGACCAAGAATGAGGTGGGAGAACAACATTAACTATGATTTGAGAGAAGTAGATTATACAGGGAATGATTGGAAAGCATTAGCTCAGGATAGGGATGTATGGAGAGCTTATGTCCGTGCGGCCATGAACCTACGGGTTCGATAGTGCCAGTGAGTAAGTAAGTAAGTAAGATAATAATAATAGTAATAATACTAATAAATAATAACAGATAGTATTAATTTCTCCTAGGCTATATAATACTATGTTTTTCATTTCTAGACATCCATCCATAGTAATTCTGCCCGAAGGCAGGTCCTTCACTGCAATCATAGCATTTTCATGCTATGCTTGCAGCTTTACTAGGGAATTGTAGGTGTGGTAGCTTCCCGTTGCTTTCCACACCGGTGAAGGATGATGATGATGATGATGATGATGATGGCCATATGATTTCGGGGACCGTTTGGGCCTTAAAGTTTTCCTGACATTTGTCTTACAGATGAGGAAAAACCCCGATAAAAACCTCACCCAGAAAAACTGCCCCGACCGGGGATCGAACCCGGGCCCGCTGCGTGACAAGGCAGGACGCTACCTTGAGACCACATGGTGACCAAATTAATGCATTTTAATTCCACTAAATTATTTTTTTTTAATTGCACAAAGTTAATTTTACTGAAGGTTCATCTATGTCATGTCCCTAAATATACAACATTCACTGATGCATGAAACAATTATTTTTATACTCCTACATACAATTTTCTGTCTTTTTTTTTTGTCCAATGCCATCAGATTGTCTTACGACATTGCTGACATTCTCTTCTAGCATTGGCATATAAGCAACCCATTTCTGAGGTCAGCGCCTGCAAGTCCGCAATAGGTTACTCCGTTGACATGATGTGCGATAAAGATAACAAAAGACCAGAATAGTCGTTTGAACCCAACTAACGTACTGGCACTATCGAATCAGGAAATTCATGGTCTCGCGGATATAATCTCTCCATACATCCCTATCTTCAGTTAATGTTTTTTAATCATCTCTCGGTGTAATTCACCTTCCGCAAACCATGGTTAAATGTTATTCTTATACCTCAATTTAGGAGTATCCACTGGGAGTATTCCTTCTGGTTTTCCTACAACAAGTTTCCATGTCCCTCTTTCATTTCCCATTGTAACAAAATTTCCGATTACAGGCGACCATGGTCTTAGTTCTTTTAAGGAAAAGGTCCTGTGATCTGGCCGGGAATCGAACTGCATTCATGAACTATATTCAAAGGCTCTGACCACAATGCCATGAGAAAATATAAGGACCAAACTATGTTGAGGAAACTAAAATACCTAATTATGCCTTAGGATTAATTATTGTATTTGTCTGGTTGTGAAATACTACATCGGAATGATGGCGGCGAGTTTATGATCTGATTTGTTTGCAGACAGAGCGATGGAGTACAACTCAGTTTTATGGGAAAAAAATTCAATTTAAAACTCTTCTTTAATTTTTTAATTATTGATTAATTTTTTAGTTTAGTTTAAAATAGATAGGGCTAAGCTTGTCTATATTTTATAAATAGGAATTGTTGAAATATTATGAATTTATAGTTCCAGCGGTTCCCAACATTTTTCGACTCGCGAACCCATTCCACAACGATTTGAGTTTGGTGAACCTCTGACTTTTAAATATATCTACAGTAGACATACATACAATTTAATTCCAAGCAAAAGGTTTAATAGCTTTAAATTAACTTAACCTGAACGGTTAAAACCTAAAGTTACTCTAGTTACGGCTTAAAAGTTACAACGTGTAGGGCAAGTTGTAGCGAAATCAAATGCATTCCTAACGTTGTTACATAACTGTAAATCAGCATTCGCGGCAAATATAATTTGTGTAAATAATGTGATACATTTCTGATGTTACACGTATGTAATAAAGGACATTATAGGATTAATTTCATTTTAAAATATAATATCAATAATAATAATAATAATAATAATAATAATATAATAATAATAATAATAATAATAATAATAATAATAATAATAATAATAATAATAATAATAATAATAATAATAATTCTTATTGTTACAATAATATTATTATAACAAAAATTATTATAACAATAATAATTATTATTGTTATTATTAATATTATTATTGTTATTATTATTATTATTATTATTATTATTATATTGTGGGTTAAAAATATAAGTAATAAAAATAAAATGAATATATATATCATACAATTGTTAAAAGCATCATTACTTATGGAGCAGAACTTTGGTCATTAACAACAAAAACAAATAAGTATCTTTTGGCAACGGAAATGGATTATATATGAAGGGCAGCAAGAATTTCAAGAAGAGAAAAAAGTAGGAACTCAGTTATAAGGAACAAAATGAAGATTGAAGACACTATTTTAGATTATATTAAAACTCGGCAATTAAGATGGTACGGACATGTCCAGCGAATGGAAGAGGATCGATTACCAAAATGTGTTTTGGAATGGAAACCTGAGGGAAGAAGAGGCAGAGGAAGACCTAAAACATCCTGGAGTCAGGGAATATGTTTTTACATGAAGGAGAAACATCTACAACCAGGAGATTGGATGGACCGACAAAATTGGCTATTAGGAATCGGACAATGTCAAAGACATTAATCAACCGATGATCTATCTATCTATCTATTATTATTATTATTATTATTATTATTATTATTATTATTATTATTATTATTATTATTATCATCATCATTAATATTAAGATTATTATTTTTATTATTAAGATTATTATTAAGCTTATTATTATTATTAAGATGATTATTATTATTATTAAGATTATTATTAAGCTTATTATTATTAAGATGATGATGATTATTATTATTATTATTATTATTATTATTATTATTATTATTATTATAATGCCACACAAATGATGGAAACAATAACCCGCCATTACGCAAAAGTTTTGGCGAACCCCTTGAAATATTTTGTGAATCCCCTGGGGGTTCGCGAATCACAGGTTGGGAAACGTTGACTTGGTCAATCATAATCATACGTTTTCCAGGATACACACAGACACCTGTCGGAAGACATTAAGAGATTTCTTGCGACACTTCTTGCCGCGGTGATGGTGATGGATTTTGTCAAGTCTATCAGGGTGGTCCGGGCGGTCAGGAACTAAGTGACAGGAGATAATTTCCCCTCATCATCTCGCGTAACAAGATCCAAAAACAAGAACAAACAATCTGTTATCCGGTCAGAGTATAAACGCATTAACAGTGTCCGTAATTCCATTAAATCTCATATTGGCCTGTAGAAAGTATCACGTTACGCGGATATTGCTTTCAAATATTAACAAAAAATGTGAAGAACATCTTAGTCACAATTAAAATATGTGTTTTTTTTTAAGTTGAATGTCTTTCAGTCCAGCACTATGGCCCGATCTAAAAAATATCCTGAAAAGAGTTATGGGACAAGAGCTGGTTTTAATCCCATTGAGAAATAAAAATCAGGTAGAATCTTATATAGAAGTAGCTGATACTCGACATGCGCTGCTATGCCTAAATAAATTAAATATATATAGGCCTATTTTAATGTTAGTTAAACAAGTAAAAAGAAATTTAGAGGACAATTAAATTGTATGGTATAAATTACGACAAACCAAATATGACGGTTGGTAGAGGAATTTTTTTTATTTCGGATTTCAGGTAAACCCCACTTCTAATGGTCGGATGTCGCTGAGTTTTGGACAATACCTACCTCGGTATGTTTTAATAGCACACACTGAGTTTCGTTGTGAATCATCGAAAATTGCGACCGCTAGAGCAAATTTTAAGTTTTAGCTCTAGGTGAACTCCTACGCCTTATAGTTTTAGAGCATAACAGAGAGCGGCTAAACACTCCCTATGACCGAAAACCTATATTTACAAATTTTCACGAAGATCTGCTGAGCGGTTTAGAAGTTTATACTCAGCTAAATTTATGTCATGCTCTATATTTGCTATACGGTAACGGCAAAGGAAATTAAATACAGAGTGTCTCTAAAGAAATTCACAGTTTGATAAATTTTTTATTCAAATGCTATCTTATCTAAGCTGACGATTGATGGTTCATATTATACAATGGATACTAAGTTTTTTTTTCCTTACAGTAAAAGCTCATTGGTCGCGGGGATATGTTCCGCAAATATGCCGCGAATACAGAAACCGCGAATATGGAATGGTAATTTGTATGAGTATATAGGCGATACGTCCCAAGGTTCCAAATAATATAAAAAAATATCATAAGTAATGATTTCCAATTTATCTAGAGAATCTGGAAATCATGAGTGACATTTGTTAGGACTATTTAACGAATAAAATTAAGCCGTTTACTCACATCTCATTATTTAAATTTGTTATTTTAAAATATTTATAAAAATAATGTAAACTGCGATGTTTGAAAACAAATTAGAAACGTTTGTTATGCTTCATTTGTTGATCACTATAACCAGATCGTATTATTTATTGCCAAAGAATCGCAATATTGTAAGAATGTACCCTAATGGAGAAAAAATGAAACATAAAACTGTTTATAACCACTATTATATGTTATTAATTAATTTATGATGTCCTATGATGTAAATATGTCAAGTACATTTTTCTGGAACGTTATTACCTGGGAAATAATACGTTTAAGAAAGTTCAAATAGTGGTTTCTTTCTTTTGTGGTATAATCAATTGCTACAAATGTTTTTATATTAATTCACGCAATCACTATCTGGTTACATTCGTGCACTATACATACAATCTGGTAGCCACATGCATTCTTACATCTTAATATATAAATTATTATATTCAACTTATTTCTTAGATAGTCAGTCGCTGCAAAATAATGCCATTCAGAATGTTAAAAAGGAGGAGCTTGATTTTAAAGTGATAAAATTAAACTGATAAAATCGAGGTGAAAAACGACTGTGATTGGTAGTAAATCAAAATTCATTGAAATGTGATTGGTCATTGACTCCCATTTTGGACACGAATTAAATAGTCAAAATAATATCAATTAATGAGAGATTTTGAACAATTTCTATTAATTATTACTGTCAGGCTTAGGCAAGGGCTTAAAGAACTTAGTAATTTTTACCTGTTTTGCCGCTATTAAAAGGTCTTTCAATTCCGACTGATATTCAGCTGTGAATTCAGCGATAGAATTCCTTATTTTGTATTCGGACTTCTTGATGAATAGTACGGTTAATTCATGAACATTGAAACAGCGTGATATAGATGCAAACGACTCGCAAATGCATAAACGGTCAAATATTTATGTTTTTACTTTAAGCGGCAACACTAGACACGTGTTATCCTATCAAAATGATTGCAACCGAATAACAAGTTAAAACAATTTAAAGACACTTATCAACGGGGTCCATTAGCGGCAAAGGGAAAGTTACGGGCCGCGCGAGGGTGGTTTTTAAACAATGAACTTTAGGCTTAGTGGACAATACATTTTGTTTGACTTTCTTTGATATTAAATTTGTCCACTTGGTTTGAATCGCCTCTGTTTTGTAAATATCGCTTTAAGAGCACGTTGCCTTTGCCAGTAAACAAGTTGTCGATGCATTAATAATAGGACACTAATCCTTCTGTAATATACAGACTGAATTCGCGAATAAAGAAATTTTTAGCCGCGAATACAGGAACTGTGTCGCATTTTTTTAACACTCGAATAATGAAAACGCGAATAAGGGAACAGCGAATAAGAGCTTTTACTGTATATTATACAACCTCTATGTGGGCGCCGTGCATGATGCGACTAATATCGATTCCGTAGTCAAGCTTTGCCAGACTCTGAACATGTCAGATGTGACTGTAGCTGCGGCTTCTTCAATTTCTATTTTGAAGTTCACGTACGCCGCGTGATAGAGGAGGGACGTAGACATTGTCCTTTATGTAACTCCACAAAAAAAAAATGCAAGGTTAAATATAGGGATCGTGGAGATCATTTCATAAGAACACTGTCAAAAGGTCCTGTTTGTCCTACCCAATGTTCTGCAAGCACCCAATTAAGATAGTTGCTAACTTAACAATGATAGTGAGGCGGTGCTCTATCTTATTGGAACAGATAACAATCTGAATCCTCATTTAGTTATGGCATTAACCAAAGTTATAGCATGTCAATGTAAATATACCAACGATGGTGCCAGTCATAAATAAAAACGGTCTGTACAGCTTGCGATGTAACACGGTGCAGAAATTATTCAGCTGGGAGAATGTCGTTCATATTCGACGACCCTGCTTCTCGGTCCCCCAAATTCGGGAGTTATAACAATTCGCTTTTCCACTGATGAGAAATGTTGGTTCTTCGCTGAAAATCAATATTTTGTCATAAGTTTGAAAATATGCAAAGAGAAATCTTTCATATCCATCTAGATCCTTAAGCTTCTGATGCAGTTGCAATTTGAACACTTTCATATGTAACCGTTTTCTGAACAGCCTTCATACTGTTCTGTTTTGTGCAGCATTACCAGCTAACGAGAAGCTCTGCGCAAGTATTTTTGAAGGCTACGTTGGAAGATCTCCTTACATGCTCAACACGTTCATCTCAGATTGCTGAACATCAAACTTCTTTTATGTGGAGGTAAACTACCAGTTGTGACAAATTCATGATTCTACTTCTCTATAGACTTGCTGGAAGGAGCCAGATTGCGATTCTTAGTACGAAATGAACGTTGCGCGTCCGTAGCACAATGGTTTCTTTAAAACTGCAGAACACAGAAAGTTTTTTCAGCACCAGAAAATGTCATTGTTGCATTGTTACATAGCCTAATACAGCGCAACATGCGGTCAAAAGAGGAATCTTCAATTAAAAAAAAAACTTTTTTAAAAGTCCAGTACACAGAATTGAATACCTCAAAAAGTTCTACAAAGACGTCGGAGACAGCATATGTCTATCTTTTACGCATAACAATAATCATTTTTGTTTTTCAACTCATTGATGCGAAGTAGATTCCCGGGCAATACCAGATAATCAAAATATAAAGACTTTTCCAACAATACAATGTTAATTTTTATCAAATTAAATATGTTAGTTTATACATAACCTGTTTAAATTATTTTGTCCACGCGAACATCTAGGATCCCGCTAGTTAGCTATAAATCAGTCTATAGTGTGTTCAATTCAACGGATTAATCTACGAAATTATATATTTCTAAATGAATGTTTACAATATTATTATCGTACAGTTTTGCATAAATGTAATTAAATTTATTTACTTATGTATGGATTTTTGTAACAAATGACTCACCGTTCCGCCGCCAGCGCCTAGCCTGGTGTACCGGCGAAGCCTGAGTCGGCGCGTCAACACAGAGAGAATTTTGGAGATGTGTTTTCGGCAAGTGGGTGGTAAATAGCGGCAGCCTGGAGCTGACTTCGCTATTGCACTGGGTTCAAAACCCGCGGAATTCTTCCGTATTTTATTGCAGCGACCTCTCTTCGGTCCGGCCAGACTGGCGGACGTAGTCTACCAATGTATCACC